>JASAMX010009116.1:0-11847 GCA_030248175.1 Microlaimidae sp. YZB2_3 | reverse complement strand
CAAGCAAAAATAGTAAGTAAATTCTTAATTAACAATGTGAACTGTGAAGTACGGGTGTCATTCATTAGTACTAAAACTAAGGCTAAAGTGCTTTAGTACTAAAGGGTTTTTAGAGTTTAGTACTAAATCTAAGGCGTGGTTAAAATAAAAATAGCTGGCAAAAGCTTGGCATAAGGTTTGGGCCCGGCAAAACGTTAGGTTTTCGCCAAGAAAATGACAAATCACCGAAAAATCTTAAGTGTTCCCACCAAACCAAAAACATGATTATTTAATAAGATTTACATGAGTGAAAGGGGGAGAAAGGTTGAAGTTAACCCCTCTTACCTTAACCTCAAATTTTCGGACCCTCCTTCTAGACAAAAATTGAAGTTCTCCTCATAAAATTTAGAATTTTTTAGAATTTTTAATCTGACACCTCAAAAGTATTTTGTTTTGAAAACCAGACTCACCCTGACCTTCTAGATTTCAAAATTTTCCATTCCTGAACTACCGCTTAGAAAACCAACGAGTACAGAAGGACTTTCTAGGATCTCCCTCCCAGAATTAAAAAAGATCTACCCCGGGTAACCAACCACCCCCCGTCCCAAGGCCTAAACTATACTCACTTGAAGTTGAATATTATACTATTTTTACGTTAAAAATAACATAAAGTGAGTTATTTGAACTATAATGCTAATCAAAATGATTAAAACTTTTAGGTTTCAAAGTGCTGGGGTTTTATTTTTTTTGATTTTTTATTTTTTTTATTTAAGCATTAGAAAGGACTATTTTTTTGAAGTATTTTTTGAGTTTTGAGTTTATAAGTACTTAAAATAATCTCATTTTTACTATTTCATATGGGAATTTTCTGAAGTTTATTATGCAGTAAGTGCAGTTTTTAATAGAAAATCTTGGTTAAATGTTTTTTTTGCTTTAAATAGAAAAATATTCTTGATAGTTAACCATTTTCAATCACAATTTACATTTAAGGTTAAAAATGCAATATGCAGTACAAGGGCAACTTTAAAGTTTAAAATTAAATCTAAAAGTAGTATTTTTAGAAAAAAACTAAAATACAATGCAATAAACGTCAAAAAACTTTTTGATGTCGAGTTTATTACTGTAAACTTAACAGTGCAATGCTTAAAATTACCTTAAAAAAAGGATATTTTTATATATATGATCATGTCCTTATTTTATTTATTTATTTATTTATTGGTTAATTTCATACAGTAACCTACATACAAAAAAAAGACAAATAGTCAGAAAAAAAGAACATATTACAAGAAAACCATTTAAATCTGTATAAAAGTGGCACAGGTATTTATAAAAAAAATACTACGATGTAAAACAAAAAGAAAAAAATATTTTACCACCAATCAAGCAAAGTTAAATTTTGTAAACATTTCAAGGAAATTTATCACATTTTATTCTATGCTGTTTTCATGAAAGAACTGTGTTAGTTTTTTACAAAACAAGTTGAGAGATTTGGCTTGCACTATGTTGGTTGGCAATTTGTTCCATAGATTAATTATTCTATTACTAAAAAAGTATTTGCTTATATCTAGGCGATGCTTATTCCCTTGAAGTTTAGCTCCGTTATTTCAGGTTTTTAGATTTTTATCTATTGAGAAAAACATTTTAGAATCGATGTCAACTATTCCATTAAGAAGTTTATATGTCATTATCATGTCCTTTTTTAGCCTTCGCGATGATAAGGTTTCTAGCTCTAACTCATTGCAACGAGTTTCATATGCGACTTTAGGAAAACCGCAGCGTGCGAAAACATGTGGGACGCGCTCAATTATTTTGTTGTCTTTTATTAGATGTGGAGACCACACACTAGTCAAATTCTAAAAGCGGCCTTATAAACGTAATGTGTGCTTTGAGAAGAGCTGACATGTTATTTGTGGTAGAAGCTCTGAACAACACGGATGCTTTTGTGTGCTTTTGATGCAATAGCAGCACAATGCTCTGAGAATTTGAGATTATGCGTGATTTTTACATCTAGGTCGCTGACGAAATTTTTGCGTTTGATATTTAAGGAATTTAAATGGTAGCATTTGTGAGGGTTGTTGTTCCCTAAGGAAAAAATGCTGCATTTTTGGTAAGCAATATTCAGCTGCTATTTCTGAGACCAATTATGAAAATCGTTCAATGAATTTGGGAATTAATCAAAAGTTTAAAGGCCGTCTATAATTTGATAAACTTTTGCCTCGTTGGCAAAAAGTTTGATTTTTGTAGACCCTCCAATTGATTTTGACAAAGTATATCAAGAACAAAAGGGGACCCAAGACACTACCTTGGGGCACCCCACTTGAAACATTTTTTTTATCAGAGCGTGTTATTTCATCGTCACTGATGACTTGGTGTCTTCTTCCTATTACAAAACTTTTTAACCAATCAAAAAGTTCATAACAAATGCCGTAGTTTTTTAATTTTAATAACAGTTTTTCATGACTCACGGACTCGAATGCTTTAGCATAATCGATGTAGATATTATCAACGAATTTTTTTTTCTAAGGCATTTGTCCATTCTGCCAGACAAGTTAAAAGTTGCAAGCCCACTAATTTTTTTGACAAAAACCCAAACTGATCTTTAGAAATCAGGTTTTAATTTTTTAGAAATTTAATAATGGCATAATCTGAAATAATGCTTTCCATAATTTTGCAGCATTGGCACGTCAAAGATAAAGGACGGTAATTGCCACACTCACAGGTCAAACCTTTTTTAAAAATAGGTACTATAAAAGCATCTTTCCATATATTAGGTAATTCACCTTTTTCAAGAGAAAACATAAAAATTTGCGCAAGAGGCATTGCGATTTCTTCAGCTAAACTCTTTAAAATAAATGCAGGTAAGCCATCAGGTGTTTTAGAAAACTTGCTGGGGAGATTTTTAGTTTTTAAAAACAATTTTTACCGGAAAAAGAAATGTGGTAAGCTTCTTTTCGGTTTGTAACTCAAAATTAGGGTGATAACCATCGTCAGTAGTATATGTGGAACTAAAATAATTGTTAAAGGCTTCAGACATTTCCTTTTCATCAGTAATTATTAATCCATAGTTTAGTTTTATAGGCCCTATAGTCGCAGGTTTAGCTTTAAGTTTTTCATTTGCAAACTTATAAAAACTATTGATGCAGCCATTAGTGAGAAAATTTTCTTCACGAACTTTATAAAATTTCTTAAGCTCATTTTCTAATTTTTATTACACGTTTTCCACAATTTTTTGTTCAGATTGGACGTTTTACTTTTTTTATAAAGTTTTTTTCTTTTTGGTAAGTCGGTATATAATTTTAGGATATTCAATTAATTTTCGATGATTTGGTTTTTTGAGTGGAACAAATTTATTTATACAAGTTTCGATTTTGCTACAAAAAACTGCGTATAAACTTTCTACTGATTGATTATTTGACATAAACTCGGATTTCCAGTTAACTTCACTAAGAAATTTTTTCATTTCAAAAATATTCGCCTTTTTAAAGTTGTAAACTCTTTTGCTACACTTATCTATGGGCTTTTTAATAGGACAATTTACATGGAATTCCATACTTAAGTGGTCGCACATCGCGGTAAAAGGCTCAGTGTCGAATAAATCAAAAATAATATCGTTTTAATTAATTAAAATAAGATCCAGTATGTTTCCGCTTATATGTGTTGGAACATTTACAAGTTGTTGGAAACCATTTTCAACCACAGTGTTTAAAAAAATATCATGCGACATACAATTACTTGTAAGGGACGTTATTTCCCAGTTATTATGAGGCATGTTAATATCCCCCAGTAGATTTGTAGGCAAGGGAACCTTAGAAACTTCAGTAATAAGTTTTTTAAAACTTTGCATTTTTCATTTTCATTTTTTGAATTGGACGGGTTATAAAAGCAGATAAACCTAAATTTCCCTAGAGCTCCCAAAACATCGAATATCACAATTTCGAGATCTGAAAAAATTTGTTCTAAAGCTAGCTTAATTGTTTTTATTTTATTTTTGATCAAAACAATCACACCTCCACCCCTGCACCTCCTTGGCGAACAACACTGTATCGATTTGAACCAATTAGAATAGAATCATTAAGGCTATCATTAAGCCATGATTCACAGACAAACAATATATCATATTGATTACTTGACAGGAGAGCTTGCAGTTCAAAGAGTTTATTTTTGAGGCTACGGGCATTAAATAGCAGACAGCGAATACCTGTGCAATGCCTGTCCTAGCGCTCAGCGGATTGCATACCAGAGTCTGGGAGGTCGTTTACTATCCATTTGGCATCTCTAGTTACAAGAAAGTTACATCTCTAGTTTTTCCTTCGAGGTGTGACAACTTGAAAATCAGGATCCACATTTTCTTCTTTGTTCAAGTTGGCTTCATTACAGTCAGAAGAATCTGATGTTAATTCAGGTTCTTTTGGTACAATTAACTCAACGATTTGATCCAGAACGGTTTCGATTTTTTTAAATCGAGCTTCTGCGGTTTTCAAGTCACACTGCATGTCATTAAGCCTAGTGATACAAGCTTTGCACTGCAAAATCATGTTCAGTTTTTTAAACTCAGCAGCGGAAAGTCCCGTGCACGCTAGATGAAATATTGTGTCACAACTGGGACAATCAACAGTGTTAGGTCCTTTGCGAATTCCTGAGTTGCAAGTGCCACATTTTGCGTTCAACATGGCGCAATTTGTAGATGGGTTTCCGCTTAGAAATTTGTTAAAAAGTTTGATGTAAATATCGAAAACCAGACGAGGCAAAAGGGTCGGATTACCTTTTTAACGTGACAAATATCCAGGATGGACAGAAAAGTTTCAAATTTGAAATTAATTTCCACGTTAATTTAAATTAACACTGTATCCGCTATTTTTTTATAAATAAAAACAATTTTACAATTTACTACACATACAATACCATGCCTACAATACTATACCAACAATGTGCCCAATATAAAAGCAGCTTAACGAAATATCATTAACTGAAACGATGCTAAATAGATGTCTTAAAAAATTAATTTTGTTTGAATTAGGGTAACTGATTTAATTTCGGCCACGCCTTAATTTCGGCCACGCCTTAATTTCGGCCACCAATTTAGGGTGTTAGAAAATTGGCTTATTTTTAAAACACAAAAAAACTAGCACAAAAGTAACTGGACTAATGTTGAATAAAGTGTTTTTGCAAAAGTTTTTTATTTTTGTTATTCTACATTATCAACATTTGAAAGTGAAAAGTGAATTTTTTGTGATTTTCCTGATTTTTGCTTTGTGTTTAAACTGCATCAAATTTAGAACGAAGCAATATATAACCTTAAAATATCTTCTATTTAATTCTCAAAATTGTTAATTTTCATGTTTTGATATTTTCTTCAAAATCATTTGCAATGCGTTTAACTAACTGAGCATTTTAAGATTCCGTTAATTTTGGCCATCTGAAAATTTAGCTGAAAGAACCCGCCGTTTTTTGCTCTTTATAAATATAGTTGTACTAACGTATTTATAAAGATTTTTTTTGCTCGTTTGAGTTTGTTTTGACGTTTTATAAGCCAAAATTAAAAATTGAACAAAAAAATACAAATTATTAAAACTTGTTTTTTAAGGTTTTGACATAATTATTTAAAGTCTTGCTAATAACTATTAAAGTTCGCAAACGGGAAAAATTAAGTTATATGTACCAAGAACAATACCTAAGGGTAAATTTGCAACCTTTAGAAATTTTTATTGTTTGTTTAAGCAATAGTTATGGCCAGTTTTTTGTAGGTGGCCGAAATAAATGGCACGCGCCTTAACTTCGGCCACTTTAAAAAAAAAGTTTAAACCTTCACTGATTTTTAAGTGTAACAGAAATATTCAAATTTTGCACTGGAATAACAAATATAGCTATTGTTTGATTTTTAGGCCAAGTTTTGGCTTGATTGAAAAAGCCAGAAAAAACTTATTCAAAAAAATAAAAAAGGTGGCCAAAATTAAGTCAGTTACCCTAAAATAAACTGTTTTTAAAAATGTATTGATGTAATTCCGTATATTCTTATTTATGTACTATATTATTATTATACTAAAATAACATTTTTATTTGGACTAATAAAACTTTTTTATTAAAATATTAAATATAATATAAGTTTATAACTTAAATGTGCATAGTATAAAAACAACGTAAATTCGCACAGTGTAAAATGTGTACAATGCGCAGTAAATACTTTATAAATTGATAACTGAAATGTGTATAGTATTAAACCACTTTAACTGTAATATGTGCGCAATGAAAGAAAGAAGTAAGCTATAATGTGCACAACATAAAAGCAACTAAACGAAATGTCTTAAACTGAAACAATTTATTACATTTGTGCATAATATTAAATACGGTATAAATTAATAACCGAAATGTGTACAGTATAAAAACGACTTAAGTATAATATGTGCCCAATGTAAAATTTGAGAAATAAATATGATATGAAATAATAACTGAAATATGTATACTATACAAACGCTTGAAATGTAATATGTTCACAGGGTGGAAACAAGTAAGCTACTTTCAATGTGCACAGTGTAAAAGCAGTGAAAAATAATATTGACTTTAGTCTTAAACTAAAATGTGCATAGTGTAAAAATAACACAACAAATGCTGACTTAACTTAGCAAGCTTTGGATTTTAATAGTTTAAATTTAAATACTGTGTGCTGTCCATACTAAATCCACAAATCTGTGGAGCCGAGTAGATTTTTTCACTCCGCTGCGGAGTTAGCTGCGGAGTAAACTCCTGTTGTTAGCCCTTACAAATAACATTCTAATGAAAATACCATCAAGTAATTTGACAATCTGACTGATTGACCTTCGGGCTTATTTTTCCTGAACCCAAGCAAAACCTAAAAATCAAACTAAATTGATCGATGGTCAATTAGTCTGAATGTGAAATTACCCAATGGTATTTTTACCAGAATGTAATTTGTTGAAAGTTTTTTTTACCAAAGTTATTTTTGCGCAGGAATAATTACTGGGAACGGGACCGTTAAGAAGAGTGAGTCAAAAAAGTGTTTGATTTTGATCGTGGACTGGATTTTGATATAAGATATCAAAGTCCACGGTTTGATTGATAGCAACGCGTACTGCGGCGGTCTAATGCTCAGCAGTCAAATGTTCAATTTTTAAGTGTTCGGCGTTCTAATGCTGGTGGTTAAATGCTTGGCAATCAAGCGCTAATGTTTAAATTTCCTAGAATCGCTTTATAATAAATAGTGGCTGTGCTTCGCTTAATTTGATTTAATGCACCCCGCTTTTTTAATGCCCACGTCTAAAATTGAAAAAGTACTTAGAAATTATTGCGCCCAATTTGACCTATTTTTCAATTCAAAGTTTCTTTGCAAAGCCATGAACATCCTAATATGGACAGAACACTACGCAACTTGAATAAACATTGAATAATCAATTTTAAAGTTTGCAGTTTTGTTTGCAGTACCTAAGCCTAAGCAAAACCTAAACCTCCAAGCCTAAACAAAACCTAAGCCTAAGCCTAAGCAAAACCTAAGCCTAAACCTAAGCCTAAACCTTAACAAAACCTAAGCCTAAACCTAAACAAAACCTAAACCCAAGCGAAACCTAAGCCTAAGGAAACCTACACCTCAGAATTTTTTAGCTTTAAAATGTCATATAGTATTCGTGATCACGTCATATATATGTTTTGCTCCCTGGGATAGGTAAAAAACGAAAAAATTTATTAATGATAAATTTTCATTAAACGGTATGTTTTCAAGGATTGAAAATAAACCATCACTTTTGCCTAAGCTGAAAAAACTCACTTGGCGACCTTAATCAAAACAACAATCAGCCCGGCGATCTTAATTTTAACAACAATCAAACAGACCCTCAGTATATATGATGTTAACCTTAGAAAAGAACTATCCAGCCATCATAAGATGACGATTTAATGTGCTGCAGTGACCTAGTGCCAAATTTTAAAAAAATCTAAAAATAACAGTGAAAATTTCTACCAATTAACTTTTAAAAAAAATCAATTTAATATTTTTTTTTAAATATATTCCCTTGCTTTTACATATCAACTCTTTTATTACAATCAGTATCATATTTTACTAAAATAAAAATTCATTCATTATATTTTTATTTAATTAGTTAAACGTCCGTACATGAGTTTTCCTTGAATAAATAAACTACTGTATAAATGGACTGATACTTTTTTTTGAAAAGGGTTATTTTAGGTTCCGAGCAATCTTCCAACAAAAAGGGTGAATCTCCCAACTGATGAATCTCCCAACAGTTTGTGGAAAGTCCCAACAGAATCAAAAAATACGTTTGCAACAAACACCATTTTATTTTTTAGTCAATTAACACTATAATTAATAAAAATATAGCATTAAATACGGAAAACTCGTCGTTTGGATGTGATTTTGTAAACGCACTTTTCAAAAGACAAGTTTTTCCTATTTTTCGAATAAAACGATCTATTGAAAACCTTTTTTATCTAAGCCTAAGCAAAAGCCAAAAATCAAGCAAAATTTTTATCATGGTAAACTTTTATTAAATTCTTTATTCAAAAAACTGAGTACCTAAGCCTAAGCAAAACCTAAAAATCAAGCAAAATTGTATTATGGTAAATTTGTATTAAATGATGCTTTTTAAACTGAAGAGTAAAAACTTTATTTTTTTCCTAAGCCTAAGTAAAACCCAAAAATCAAAAAAAAATTCTCATTGGGGTGGAAACTTGCATTTTTGAAAGTACGTTTACAAAATTGCATAATTCCATTTATCATTCATTTAATGCATTTATTTATTTTCGGTTGTTTAAAATTATCGTGTTTAACACCGGTTTTGCAAACGTATTTCTAATATTTGAACTGTTGGGAGATTCATCGATTGGTTGGGACTTTCCACGTTGGGACTTTCCTCAGTTGGGACTTTGCCCGATACCTTATTTTACACGATCGTGATCTTTGCCGACGGTTTTAAAAACTGCCGACGGTTTGATAGTAAAATTGCTATAAAAACATTAATACCAAAAACAAACTGTCGGCACTAAGAATATAGATAAAATATATCATTCTACGCAAAATTGAACTTAAATTTTGGATAATTTTTTGCAAAATAGCATAAAATCTTATATTGAAAACCGTCGGGTAGTTGCCGACGGTTTTAATTTAAAGCAGGAAGAGGGTAACAGCTTACAGCCACTAATAATGTGGAGGGGGGGGGGCGGGAAGACATTTAAAAACCGTCACAAGCCTGTTTCTACAATTGAGCGCCCTTTATGATATTAAAAAAAACGCAGGACAGCAGGCATATGAACACACAGTGGTGATGTTTCCCAAAACTTTAAAGGGAACCTCGGCTTTTTTGGACCTTTGGAGCAACCCCTGAAAGTCCGGAGCTCCGCCCTACGTACTAATGTTGGGAATAATTAAAAATAAGTGACATTATAGATTATGCAGTCAACAATTTTTTTGTAAACTTATATTTTTTTAAATTTATCAAAGAACAATAAAAAAGTTAAAATTTTTTTGACTAAATTTTTTTCATAAAAACCACAAAAACAACAAAAATAGTCCTAAAAATAAAAATAACGTACTAAAATGTATTTTAAATTTAAATAAACTTCAAATCGTACATTTTGATTGGCGAAGCATATGCAAATTAAAATAAATAGCATATGCAAATTCCAAAAAACGAACGTAATTTGATACTTTAAATTTGGTGTCCGGAAAAAATACATTCTGCATAATATCTTCGGAAAGAATCTCTTCTGCAATTATAACTTTTGCAAAAATACATTCCAGTAAAATATCTTCGGAAAAAATAACTTCTCGCCGTGCGTCGCAGAAGATATTATGCTGGAAGGTATTCTTTCCGCCCTTCTAACGCTGAACGTCGGATGAATAAACCGACGAGTGAGGCGCGCAGCGGAATGGAAATAAACAATTTCATAATTTAAAACATTACGTACAACCTGTAAATAATAAAAATATCAACATTTTTTAAAAAGAGCATTATTTAATAACGTATCATAATACAATTTAGCTTGATTTTAGGTTTTGCTTAGGCTTAGGAAAATAAATTTAATTAAAACAAAGTTTTGAATAATTTTTAAAGCATTTAAAACTAACTAAGAATGTTTTATACTGAGTTTTCAAAACCATAAAGTTTAGCACAGCGGAATAAAAATAAACAAATCGTATTATTTAAAACATTACAAACCATTGATAACAAAAATTAGATTTTTTTAATAAAACATTATTAAAAAATATATTACAATACAATTTCGCTCGATTTCAAGGTTTTGCTTAGGCTCAGGAAAAATAAATTTAATTAAAACTAAGTGTTAATTTGCTTTTAAAGCCTTTTACACTAGTATGATTTTATACTTTAAGTTTTTAGAAGCATTAAGTTTTTAATTTGTCCATAAGCAAGTAATTTTAAGTTTAGAATTAAACAAACCAGTGTACTTTTCATTTAGTAATTTAGTTTAATAAATTTACCAGTGTATTAATTTATATTTAAAGCGTAGTGTAGTAATTTAGCACACATCAATCAAACAGTTTTTGGTTTATAAATTCGCATAGTTGGCAATGTTTTAAATTATAAGATTGCTTTATTTCAATTTCGCTGCGCGTCTCACTCGTCGGTTTATTTCTTGAAGGGCGGAAAGAATACCTTCCAGCATAATATCTTCCGCGACGCACGGCGAGAAGTTATTTTTTCCGAAGATATTTTACTGGTATGTATTTTTGCAAAAGTTATTCTTGCAGAAGAGATTCTTTCCGAAGATATTATGCAGATTGTATTTTTTCCTAGCGCCTTAAATTTTAGACATTCTTCAAGTATAACCCATTTTATTTCATGGACTACTTAAGTATAGACGAACTAACAGTTTAAATCCCTTATTTTTTATGTAACTTATCGTAAGAGTACTTATAAATAACCTAATCGTGGACTGTAGACCTTAGTTTCCCTAAGCATACTAAGCAAAACCTCAAAATCAAGCTAAATATAAACTTTAGTTTGATTTTAAGGTTTTGCGTAGGCTGCTTAGGGAAACTAAGGTCTACACTCCACGATTTAGGGTACTCATGAGTTTTATAATGACAAAATTTTTAAGTTTACGTGTTTTTCTTACGATTTATCAAAAAACTATTTTATTTTAATTAATTGTACTTGAAAAATAAGGGACTCAAACTGTTAGTTCGTCTATACTTAAGTAGTTCATGAAATAAAATGGGTTATACTTGAAGAATGCAAAATTTTAATTTATTTGTTTATTTCACAATAATCTAAAGTGTAAGTAACGTTTTTATGTTCTTGAAAACCAAAATTAAGAGTTAATATTAAAATCAAGATTCTCTAAAAAACTTTTTAAATTCATTTAACATCCTAAACCGTCGGCAACTCCCCGACGGTTTTCAATATAAGATTTTATGCTATTTTGCATATAATTATTCAAAATTAAAGTTTGATTTTGCGTAGAATGATATATTTTATGGTTATTCTTAATGCCGACAGTTTGTTTTAGGTATTAATGTTTTTATAGCAATTTTACTATCAAAAATTGTTTAATGTATGTGGGTTTTTACCCACATACATTAAACAATTTTACTATCCCAAGTACTAAGTTGAATTGCCACTACGTTAAAATGACCGACGCTGCTGCCCTCGCCAAAACAAGAAAGCAGTCAAGTGCAGCCGAAATCGACTCACTCAGTCGAGGCTGTGGCGCAGTGGCAGATCTTACGTCTTGCCTACTGAAGGTCCCTGGATCGAGTCCCCGCTGAGACACACTGCATTGTGATAATATTCTTTGTTAATATTGTTATATGTAGTATTTGGTTGCGCAATTAGTGCTGAGTAACATCGGCCTTGCGTATTCTGCTTTATGTGAAATAAA
>JASAMX010009114.1:0-33258 GCA_030248175.1 Microlaimidae sp. YZB2_3 | reverse complement strand
CTTTAGTCAGGAGAGAGACCAATATGGCCTTTCTCTCCTGCCGGGAGAAGTCCCAACCAATAACGTCTAAAGAGGGAATCCCCCAAAATAATTAAATATTGTGGGACCCAGCTGCACAAATGAACCAATCCAATTTGCTTGTATTTATTTAGATACAATTAATATCAATTTGTACATACTGAACTGTTGGGAAATGACCTCAACTGCGGGCAAAAGACAACAAGGTAGACAAAAGGACAGTCCGTCAGAGGAGGTCATAAGCGGTGAGGAGCCGAGAGGGGTAGTTGGGGGCCGTCAGCGGTACAAAATATTCCCCTCCCCATCCCTCTCACACTAACGGCGCATGTGGAACCGATCTCACAAGAAATATCTCAAAGTAGTTCTCTTTCAATTACACCATCCGCTGTACAAATTAGTGAACCCATAGACAATAGTATGTTAAATTCCAATGATCAAATTACTCTTCTAATGGACACTATGTTGTCCAGGGTTTCAATTGAGCTACAAGAAAGTGTTTTGACCGCTGATATTGCATCTATCAGTAATTCTTGCGTATCCGTGGGGTCTATAGAAGCTATCAATGCATGTTTACAATTATACCCACCCACAGACCAGAACATGGAACTGGACATTGATTTCATGAATAATTTATCAGGCGTAATTTTTCGCGATACAGGGCACTTAGAAGAGGAATCTTTGCAGGGCATGAACCAAACTGGGTCACCGACCTGGGGAGAAGAGATGCCCTTGGCGACGGTTTCATCTTCAGGTGACAGCATCCTAATCTGAGAGGATGAGGTCGTTGTTAATCCTTCGCTGCCCTATTCCCTCTCTCATAGAGAGGCCACTTCCTCAACAGTTCCTCAAAGCGCCAACTCAAATACTGAGAACGCCAATAACAAACCAGACGGCAACCCAAATATTTAATATTTGGGTTGCAAGGCATTTAATATTTACAATGCAAATTGGCAACCCAAACAATTGCCACTGTTGGCAGCTGAATTTGACATGGACCACGGACACCCACTTAAGGAAACACATATAGTCATTCATGATCCTAATCATCCTATCAGCCCTAATTTTTACGACCCTGCTTGGACATCATCTGAGAGTGAACAAAGTATAAAAAATGGTTCATCTGCAGAACCCAAGGAATGTATATGCGGAACTATTCACCCAATACGTGCACATCCACCTCATAAAGCCTCTCCACCTTGGGAGGTTGATCATAACAAAGATGAATCGTCTACAGGATGTAGTGATATTTCAATACCACCAACCGATTCTATAAAAAGACGCTCGGCATTCAAAAGACATAAACACCACTATAAAAGATATCATTGAGAACAACATGAACGCGATCTTGTTACATAGGCATGGATTTGTGCTCGCGGCAATTCATTAGCAACCCGCCCTGCAAGTCCGGAACCTCTCCCGGAAGCCCATGTCAATCAACCTAGTCGCCCTAGGCTAAGTATTCACCAAGACAAAGCTCGTCGCAGATGATGGAGAGAGAGATGTTGTCTCAGGAAATTGGGGCATACCGAGGAGGAAGTTTAGCAACTAGTACCTCCTTTACCCCCTGCCCCTAATCCGAGCCTACATTAAGTTAATGCACCACAATTTGAAAATCGTTGTAGCGCAGTGTTTTTTCACCAAGAGGGTAGTCAACATATACAACTAGTCAGTCATCAATATAATCGGCGCCTTGTTCGGTTTACTCCAGAAACCCATCATAATCGTGATACACCTTACTTAGTAGTAGTATCCATCCAAGTATGTGGCATAGTTCGTCCCATAGTCATCCGTACTTCAATGCATTAGGTTACAACTGAACCTGGCATGGAACGCCGCGCAGTTCCTTGTGAACAGTTTGTCCTTCATCAACGTTCGGAACCTCAAAGCATTCCTTTTCCAAACAGAACTGATCAGGAATGGAGACGATAGGTATAGGAGAGATCCGACAGAGAGTTTTATCTCTATAGTAGACAAAGTTCGTTGTGACGAGAATATACTATATAATATATACGCCCTCTGGAACGACGGCCTTATTATCGATTTCGTCCCCTTTGCTCATATTTTCGCACTACCCATCATAGTCGTATCGCAGCACCAGACAACGATCCCTATAGAGTTTATTACCTCGACCAAAAAACTACAAGGTTAAGTTGAAATACTTGGACCTTCGAAGAACAAGATATTGCCAAACAGCAATACTATGAGGATCAACGCAAGAAAGGTAAATCTCGCTGACAAATAGCAGAAAAACAAATGGCCAATGAGAAAAGATTCTTATGTCGAAAACGCAGAGCTGAGTTATTACGCCGAAAATTAGAACAGACAAAAGAATCAAAATATATGCAAAAACCCAAAGTTGCTCATTTAACGGCAGGACCGCAAGAGCCTCATGATCTCACCGTAAATCCAGAAATTCCGCTAAACACAGCAGGTAGAACATGGATGGAACAAGAGACGCAAGAAACTCAAAGATTCCCAGTAACCCCTCCACGTGCCCTAGGAGCAGGAGCTCACAAACAACAATATAACGGCATTAGTTTAAATACAATCGTCAACATAATTATTGGCAATTATGATCAGCAAGTTCGACGTGAAGCTGCCTCCTTAGGCATAAATACCACAAGCAGAAGCAGTGATAACACTCGCTTCTATAGAATTTGTGACATCCCTTCCTTAGTACAGGAAATCCAGGACACCACTGCTCGTCGTGAGCAAGTGCAAAATGAACAGGTCTCTTCAGTCGTCATTACTATGGAAGAACCTATCCTGGAACAATCGCCTAGCAAACCAGCTATACCTAAACCTTCCAAACATAAATTAGATAATGCGGACACAAACCCTACTAATAAAAAAAAAACATAAGCAAAACGATCCTCAGGATGAGCCCATCGACCTGAGTAGGGGAACTTGGCGGTCACTTCATCAACCCAAAAACCAACAATCTCCTATTTAAAGGGTTCGACCGGTCGGTGTTGTGACGGCTTTCGAGCCGACGCACACTCCGGAAGAACCAGGAGCAGTAACCTTTATAGAGTCTCTGGTTGTGGAAGACCAGTTTCAACCACCTCAGCTTTGCATACTCTGGGTACTTCTTCTCAAGTAGCCTTCACCTGGGTGTGCCAGGTCATGGTCGGCCGGTCTCTGGTGCTTCAGCACTACAGCAAGAACCATGGTTTGGAATAGTGGCTCAACAGGAAGCCCAACAAAATATACAAGCAAGTATTTGTGCACAACAATATCGTAGAGTCCTAACAGCTATTGAGGTATCACAGGAACATGAGGCGCAATTTCAATATCCTACTGGGCATCGGTTACCCATTGTTTTTCCGCATCATTTAACTGGGTCACAAAATCAAACTAATTTAACAACTAGCAATTTAATTAACTTAATCAATTTAATCAACTTTTAACAATTAACAATCAGCACTTCAGCGCCGCTTGCCGCGCATGCCAAATTTAACCATTTCAAGCAGTCAAATTGCTCCGCACGGTGTGTGGGCTCAGCGGGTCTCTTATTATTGTTTGCGTGCTTAACTTTGAAATACAGTTGTATCTACCGTTTGGGGATTGGGACCCTTTTTTCAGTCGGCAGACCCAGCTTAGGTAGATTTATTTATTTAATACCTTGTTTATAACGTTCGATTCCCCACCTGAGATGCTGACAATCTGCAGTTGGTCACGGCCAACTTAGGTAGGAATTGTAACTGAGGAAAAATAACTCAGTGGCTGACTGAGTTGTTTTTTGTGATATAGGATAAAATCAACCCAGTTATAAAAACTCGCTTTCCAAAATTAAGCCTTAAAATGCTTTCAATAATTATTGGTACTTAATATAAATTCTACTAATATGTTCGCCACAACGCGGTCGGTTTTTGTAGCGTATTAATCTAAATAAACTCTCTTTGCGTAAACGGTTGTAAACAATTCATTCATCGCTGCGCAAATTGTTACACAAAGCTATCCAAAATTTACGTAAAAACACTTGATTTTAACGCGGTCACACACACAATTATCACAACCAATAAATATCCTATACAACACAAATCCTTACGGTGGTTTCCCTCTCCAATCCCTCTTCTTTTACAAAAATTAGTAAAAATTCACTTGAATTTTTGATGTTTCACCAAAGGATTAGTTCTGAGAGTGGTAAACATAAATTGACTTTTAATTGCTTGGTTTTTGCTTCTTTTTTGAAGGTCGAGACCTTGGTTGTAAATTTTTGTGGGCCTTAACTGCGAAGCTAAGTCCACTAATTGTCTCTAAATTTTCAACCTGTTGCACCTAGGTTTCACCTCCATAACTTTCTCACTCTCGCGATTACTCCTTCGATTGGAATCCATAAAAATCCAAGCTTTTTACTTATTTTTGCAGCATTTTTGGAGAAGACTTAAAACTTCAGCCTTCGATTCTGTCCTCAAATTTCACACCCA
Source organism: Microlaimidae sp. YZB2_3 (assembly GCA_030248175.1). Lineage (NCBI taxonomy): Eukaryota > Metazoa > Nematoda > Chromadorea > Desmodorida > Microlaimidae > Microlaimidae sp. YZB2_3. The sequence goes on along the minus strand of JASAMX010009114.1, from coordinate 28,810 downwards.
TAACTTTAATGTTCCATAATTAGCTCATAAGCTTTCCAACTAACTTCTGGTATCCAAAGCTTCTATAACCTGACTGCTTTTCATATCAGTGGTTAAATTTTTGAGGAGGAATTCACTGGAGAATTCCTCGACAAATAACTAATTTCTTTTGTGGCGCTGGACATGTTAATGTTTCATAGCGTAAACTAACTCCCAATCGTTAACACCTCCATCAACAACAGAAAAACAAAAACAGCTGTCCAATGTTCTTTTTAGTACCCATTTTTGTAAAGACTGAAAGTCATCAGTCTTAATCTCCTCTAAAACTTCCCCTCCGTCCTTGTGTTCTAAGCACACCCTTCGTCCTCCTCCAGTCAACGTCTCCCTGTATAACCTGTGTCAAACCAGTGTCCGTCCCCAATTCAAACCATTTTTGGAAAGGCTGGAACCTTCGGCCTTGGCTAATTTCCACACCCAACACGTTGAGGTTTCAAACTACCCTTAAACGGATGTAAGATTCAACCCACAAGAACCCTTCTTCTAGACAGATGTTCCAATCATGGAGAATTTTTATCACCCAACATTTTGTCGGACCTGATCGCCTTCAGCTCTAGCTATTTTTTGCACCTGACATGGTAATGTTTCACTTCAATATTAAGAAATTTCCATATAACACCTGATTGTTGTTTTAACTTTTGTTTCCCCAGAAATCAGCCGAAGAAATTTCTGAGAAGCTTTTTGAATGGGCCGGACAATTCAACCCATCTTCTTCTACACCCCCGACATGGTCTCATTTCACAATAGGATTAACTAAAAATTCCATCCAACACATTTATTAGTCATCACTACATAATCCTAACGTAATATTTTTGTACAAGCCATAGTCCTCATTGGCTTCATTAAATCAATCTTACCTTTTTACACTCATAAAATTAATGTTTCAATTTAATTGAATATTTATCTGAGCTAATTAACCCTCACAGCAGCTCCACTTCTGTCAGTTGATTAGTGTGCGTTTTGGCATTCGATTCAGACTCTTTGTAGGCTTGAGAAAACACTCCAATAACCTTCTCTTGCTACAACCCCACTCCACGGTGGCCCGACTTGACCCCAAGGTCAAGAGGGTGTGTCATATAAAACCCCCACACAAATAGGTTAATTAATTATCGCATATTACGTGCCCTTTTCTTACTATAATAACTGAACTATTAAAAAATAGGAAAAACCATTGTTTTCTTTTCAGACAAGAAAAGGAAGTGTCAGGTGTAGCGCACAAAGAGCCCACAATACCGGCTTGTCCCCTTTTGTCCGCTACAGTTTTTAGCAACTATGTTTGCTAATATTTCCCTTGGTTTATTTTAATTTTCCCTGATCAATAAGTCAGCTCAAGAGATCCGCCAGGTAGCACGTTTTGGCGTGCGGGGTTAAAGTTCCCAGCCAAAAGCTCAATTCAACTTAAACAGTTAAAATAAAAAACACAATATTTTGGTAAAAAACAACAATTTTAACTATATCCGCTATAGGCTAAAAAATCATTAACAGCTCTGGTTTAGGCATTCAGAAATTGGTAAAATATGTAACATATGCGCACTCTTCATAGACATAAAAAGTTAAAATGTACAGAGAATTTCGATAAAAATGCAAAAAACGTTAACGCTTACTTTTTTTTAGTTCATTTTTTTATTTTTTTTAAATTTATAATATTTAAGTTAAAAACAAATATAATTAAAAATAAATCTTCAAAATTCTTATTGAAAATTAAGTTACTATACACAAGTTAAAATCTAGATTTTTTTTAATTGTGCAAACACAGATCGATGTTCTCATGAAACTTATTGAATAACTAAAACTAAAATTTAAGTATAATTTTCCAAATTGGAGAACAAATTACACCAATCCATGTTTTTCGGTTCTAAAGCCTTAAAATAAATTTTAAAAAATTAAACAATTCACTTGTAATTATTGATATAGGCGCACTTTTATAATTCAACCGAGCGTCTTATTTTCTTAAAGTTTTTATAATTCTCTTGTACATGCTATTGTTTTTTTCATTTATACTGAATGGTTCTCCAACTATACCTCAATTTATTGTGTTTGCAGTAACTAAACAACTCGAATTTACAAAAATTTAATTTTTTTTTAGTTGCTAGTTACTGGAAATTCAGTAATTTATGACTTGGTTGACAACAATATAGTATAAATTAAAAGTATCATGTAAAAGGATAAATTTTTTGCACGTTATATAAACCTGCGTATTATTTTAAAAAGCATGCACATTTTTATTAGTAATTACTACTTTGTCTTACTTTAATTATACTATGTTTTAATTATAAATCTGATTTACCAAATTTGTTTCAATCTGGATTTTTAGTCATTGAAAAGAACCTACAAACTGTGTTGAAAGTTTGTGCCAAAATAATAGGAAGTACAATTTTTTTTTAATATTGAATATATAGTTAACAAAAATACTAAAAGGAATATAAAGTTACGAATTTCTGTATATTAAAAAATTTAAATAATTAAAGTAAACACAGTAATAATTGTTATCTGTTGATAAAATATACACGTGCTTTCAAAGGTGTTGTTCATAAAATATACATGCACTTTTAAAATTGATAAAAAATAATTTATTTTGAAAAAAATATTTAGGGTCGATGGAATCGATGCACTTAGAGCTGAAACTTAGAGCCAAAAATTAAGAATATGGAGCCGGACATGGTGAACATGGAGAAGCTGAAAGTGTAAACTCGGTAAAACTTATCCCAAAGCCTAAGCCAAAGCCTAAACCTAACAAATCAAATTTTTTTACTTTCGGCTTCTGGTTCCCATTTTAGCGGCTCAAAGTTCTCAAAGTTTTTCGATGGCACCAAGTTCCCTGCCAGTGGCTCCAAAGATACTGTAGCCTCAGTCCTTTTCAAATACAAATATTGTTTCACGACAAATATTAGGACCTACTCTCTGTTTTTTAGCGATACTGGAAAAATTTTGACAAAAAAATTTTTGTTTGCGTTCTTATAACTTTTGAACGCGCCGCGATCAATATGCAATTATCTTGCGTTAAGGTACTTGTACTTTTGGCTACCTCCCGAAAAATTTTTTTTTTCAAAAATTTGGGGGATTAGCCCCAAAACCCCCAAAATTTAGGGTCAATTTTTTTCGGCCAAATTTCTAACTTTTTACCATATGGGGCCTTACGTCTGAAAATTTTTGTGCAGATTGCCCATATTTTTCTGAGCTCAAAAATATATAATTTGTTAGGGGTAACCTACCTGGGTCGGGTACCCTGTGAGGTTAAAAGGGGTCAATTTTACGATTTTTGCTAAAAATCTTTGTATGGGGGTAGATAGTGAATATTTTGGCACCATGCTCAAAAACTGTTTGAGCTACCGGTTTGAGACCGGGGGGATTTATACGGAATTTTAAGCTCTACATTTTGGTGAAAGTTCCAAAAAATTTTGATGCCCTAAGGCACTGCAATGGCTGACCCCTAGAAATAAAACTTTTGACACAGCCCCTTTACATAGGCGAGTAATATAAAGCTCTCGCGTGCTGATTTAAAAAATATAAAAAAATTTGCTCTAAATGGTCGGGTAACCAAAATACAGATCCCTTTGTACCCCCAAAATTAGCAAGGGTTTTTTTGTTTTTATTATTTATAAGCCGTGTTTATAATCGTTTGAAAGCTTTATGCGTGCTGATTTCAAAAATATTAATTTTAGGCTAAAATTTTTTATGGTTACCCAGTTACATATCCCCCAAAACCCCCAAATTCGAAAAATGGAAATTTTGCCACTTTTTTTTAAGTGACGTTTTATACTCATATGAAAGCTCTTGACGCACTGATTTTAAAAATATATAGTTTTTTTAAATTTTCTTCAGTGGTTACCCAATTTTGCACCCATCAATTTACCCCCTAAAATTCTTAAGAGGTGATTTTATTATAATACCCTCATGTTTGTACTCATATCAAAGCTCTGGACACGCTGATGTCAAAAATTATTTTTAACTCGATTCACTTACCATTTTTACAACCCACAATGTACCCCCAAAATTTTTTAGGGGGTCATTTTTATATATTTATTGTAATACCGTCTTGTTTGTACTCATATTAAAGCTTTCAACACGCTAATCTCAAAATATAAATTTCAACTCAATTCACTCATTAATTACCATTTTTACAATCCACAATGTACCCCCAAAAATTTTTGGTAACCATTGAGTGAATCCAGTTAAAAATAATTTTTTTTAAATTAACCATAAAAATATTTAGCCTAAAATTAATATTTTTGAAATCAGCACGTATAGAGCTTTAAAACGAATATAAACACGGCTTATAAATAATAAAAACAAAAAAATCACCCCTTACTAATTTTGGGGAACAAAGGCGTCTGTATTTTGGTTACCCGACCATTTAAAGCAAATTTTTTTATAATTTTGAAATCAGCACGCCGAGAGCTTTAAAATGATGTATTATTCACCTATGTAGAGGGCCTGTGTCAAAATTTTATTTTTAGGGATCAGCCATTGCAGTGCCTTAGGGCATCAAAAAACTTTGGGACTATTACCAAAATATAAAGCTTAAAATTTCGCATAAATCCTCCCGGTATCAAACCTGTGGCTCAAACAGATTTTAAGCATGATACCAAAATCTGCACTATCTACCCCTATACAAAGATTTTTAGCAAAAATTGTAAAATTGACCCCCTTTAACCTCTCGGAGTAACCGACCCAGGTAGGTTACCCCTAACAAATTATATATTTTTGAGTTCAAGAAAGTATGGGCAATCTGCAAAAAATTTTCAGACGTAAGGACCTATATGGTAAAAAGTTTGGCCGAAAAAAATTGACCCTAAATTTTAGGGGTTTTGAGGCTAACCCCCCAAAATTTCTAAAAAAATATTTTTTCAGAAGGTAGCAAAAAGTGCAAGGACCTTAACGCGAGATATTTGCATATTGATCGCGACGCGTTCAAAAGTTATAAGAGCGCAAACAAAAATTTTTTGTCAAAATTTTTCCAGTATCGCTAAAAAAACAGAAAGTACTTATAAAACATGAAAAAAACGATATCAAAAATAACAGTTTTACCGACTCCATGTTTTGTTTCCGAAAAAAGGGCCCTTATTTTGTTTATTACTGGTTAAAATTAAACGGAAATTTAAACTTAAGTTTTTACAGCTTACAAAGTTATATAATGATTCGAACTCTGTAAATTAGTAAGGATATGCGTCTTTTAAGTACGTGTAAAAATAATACTTCAAACTCAAATATCAAACCAAAATACAGATAATTTTACCATCAATAGTCACAATGTGTGTTGTGAAATGAATCATCACAATACACCATTGTTGGTTTTTTAAATGAAAATTTGCATAGTTCTAATTAAAAAAAAACACAGTTAAAACGTACTCTATTTATATTTGCCAAATTCAAAATTATTAATTTAAAAATTAAAATATTTTATAGGTAGATAATCTAAACTTAAATGCCTTCACGAAGTGAAAAGTAAGAAAAACATATGTTGTTTGTTTAAAAAGATCTTTTTGAACAATTTGGTATTTTTTCCATCAAATCACAGCAAAAGCTTCTGATAATATTATAGACCTTAAATTTCAATATTTAAATTGGTGTAATAACCTAAGTATTTTGATTTTGGTGCTGATTCTGATATTTATGCGGTTTATTTTGAACTATTTGAAAACAATCGAATAATTTAGTATAACCCCGAAAAAACAAATGAAACTTGACGTGTTGTCTGGTTTATTGAAAAAAGCTCAAAATTAATCGTTTTTATTGAGCCCACAACTTTATACACCATTAAACTAAGTTTTTTTTTCATAAGCATTGAAAACTTTATATTGTTATTGTATAAAAACAGAACAAAAATAATCGTTAATGCAAAATTATGATTAATCTTATTTTTTCTGATTTAAAACTTTTTTTACAGGTTTATTAATACACTTTGATTGAGCCAAAAGTGAATCACGCCTTAAATTTGGCGCATTAAAAAAATGAGAGCACAGAGCAAAATATTTGCTAAGGCGCAAAAAGTTTAGATTATTTAAAACTTTACAATTAAAAAAAATAGCTGATGCACGAAGTTTTTATCGAACCAAAGTAGAAATAGGGATAAAACTACACGCACCCACTCACGCACGCACGCACGCACCCAAGCACGCAGCACGCACGCACGAACGATAATGCTTTTCAATTATTTGGTAAAAAAAGTACGTCCGAAACGTGCAAGGAGATAGTTTATTTAAAATAATTGAGCTTGACCTTTTTTGCGATTCTATTGGAACAAAATTTAGCGTTAAATATTTCAAAGTGCAGTGTATTTGCGTTGTCATATAACCGGGAATTGAGGAATACTGTTTTAAAATTAGGCATTGCCCATTTACACCACACTTGACACATAACAATTACATTGTTTGCCATTCTTTTCGCATAAAAGTTGATAGCAGTGCTCACAAAGCGGCGAAAAAATTTTTTTTACTCTCCTGGGACCTGTTACATACAAACATTTGTAAATTCTCATTTTACAAATCTCCGCCTATTTTTTGTAAAATACACGATAAAAGTTTTTCGACTTGTAATCCAGGGGGAGCATCTGCGCGCACTACTCTGCGCTGATTGGTCGCAGCCACGTCATTTTAACTCCGCTGACCGATCAATATTCGCCGTGTCGTATGTCCTCTATTATATAATTTACAAAAAATAGGCGGGTATTTGTAAAATAAAAATTTACAAACGCCTTTATGAAATAGGCTCCCGGTATAAAGTTATATATTTTGCCCAATTTTTGTATTTTTTATTTTATTAATCTAATAATTTTTATTAAATTAACCTGCTTTATCAAAAATGTTTTTAAGAATGTTTAATATGAATATTAATTCATTAAATTCTATGCAGTTTCAAAATATAATATTAAGATTAGTTTTATTGTAATTAACTCTCAAAACAAAACAAACATTTATTCCAAAATAAAACCCATTCACAATAAAAGGAAATACATGAAAATTAATTAATTTTATCAATTAATTTTTATGTATTTTTTATAAAAGTAAAATAATTTCAATTTTTAGTTTTATCAAGAAAACGTGAAAATTAATTAATAATTAATTTTCATGTAGTCTTGGTTTTATTAAAAATAAATAAAATTTCATTATTTAAAAAAGAAAAATAAGAAACTTATGGATATACCTCAAACAAAACATAATATAAGAAAACCAGTTTTTAATACAGGAGCTGAATTTCGAAAAATATTAGTATATTTGCTATAAATATAAAAAATATACCATAAATCAACTTGTATGCATTAAATGTTTGTTATATTATTTTGTTTGTATATACAAAAATTTAACTTATTTCCTTCTTTTTTCCAAATAATGAAATTTTATTTATTTTTAATAAAACCAAGACTACATGAAAATTAATTATTAATTAATTTTCACGTTTTCTTGATAAAACTAAAAATTGAAATTATTTTACTTTTATCAAGAATACATAAAAATTAATTGATAAAATTAATTAATTTTCATGTACTCTCGCTTTTACTGTGAATGGGTTTTATTTTGGAATAAAATGTTTGTTTTGTTTGAGAGTTAATTACAATAAAACTAATCTTAATATTATATTTTGAACTGCGTAGAATTTAAATCAATTGATATTCATCTTAAACATATTTAAAGACATTTTAATAAAAGCAGGTTAATTAATAAAATTATTCGATTCATAAAATAAAAAATACAAAAATTGGGCAAAATATATAACTTTATACCGGGAGCCTATTTCATAAAGGCGTTTGTAAATTTTTATTTTACAAATACCCGCCTATTTTTTGTAAATTATATAATAGAGGACATACGACACGGCGAATATTGATCGGTCAGCGGAGTTAAAATGACGTGGCTGCGACCAATCAGCGCAGAGTAGTGCGCGCAGATGCTCCCCCTGGATTACAAGTCGAAAAACTTTTATCGTGTATTTTACAAAAAATAGGCGGAGATTTGTAAAATGAGAATTTACAAATGTTTGTATGTAACAGGTCCCAGGAGAGTAAAAAAAATTTTTTTGCCGCTTTGGAGCACTGCTATCAACTTTTATGCGAAAAGAAATGAAAAACAATGTAATTGTTATGTGTCAAGTGTGGTGTAAATGGGCAATGCCTAATTTAAAAACAGTATTCCTCAATTCCCGGTTATATACAACGCAAATACACTGCACTTTGAAATATTTAACGCTAAATTTTGTTCCAATAGAATCGCAAAAAAAAGGTCAAGCTCAATTATTTTAAATAAACTATCTCCTTGGATGTTTCGGACTACTTTTTTTACCAAATAATTGAAAAGCATTATCGTTCGTGCGTGCGTGCTGCGTGCTTGGGTGCGTGCGTGCGTGCGTGAGTGGGTGCGTGTAGTTTTATCCCTATTTCTACTTTGGTTCGAAAAACTTCGTGCATCAGCTATTTTTTTTAATTGTAAAATTTTAAATAATCTAAAACTTTTTGCGCCTTAGCAAATATTTTGCTCTGTGCTCTCCATTTTTTTAATGCGCCAAAATTAAGGCGTGATTCACTTTTGGCTCAATCAAAGTGTATTAAAAAACCTGTAAAAAAGTTTTAAATCAGAAAAAAATAAGATTAATCATAATTTTGCATTAACGATTATTTTTGTTCTGTTTTTATACAATAACAATATAAAGTTTTCAATGCTTATGAAAAAAAAACTTAGTTTAATGGTGTATAAAGTTGTGGTAACAATAAAAACGATTAATTTTGAGCTTTTTTCAATAAACCAGACAACACGTCAAGTTTCATTTTTTTTTTCGTGGTTATACTAAATTATTTGATTGTTTTCAAATAGTTCAAAATAAACCGCATAAATATCAGAATCAGCACCAAAATCAAAACACTAGGTTATTACACCAATTTAAATATTAAATTTAAGGTCTATAATATTATCAGAAGCTTTTGCTTATTTATGTACTAAATTGTTCAAAAAGATCTTTTTAAACAAACAACATATTTTTTCTTACTTTTCACTTCTAAAAAAAAAAAAAAAAATACTCTCTGTTTTTTTAGCGATACTGGTAAAATTGCGGCAAAAATTTTTGTTTGAACTCTTATAACTTTTCAACGCGCCGCGATTAATATACAAATATCTCAAGTTAAGGTCCTTAAACTTTTGGCTAATTCTTGAAAAAATTTTTTTTTAATTTTGGGGGGTTAGCCCCAAAACATAAATCATATAAATCCTTCATTTGAAAATTTTTTGCAGATTTTCCATACTTGCCTGAGCTCAAAAATATATAATTTGGTTAGGTAACTTACCTGGGTCGGTAACCCCGAAGGGTGAAAAGATGTCAATTTTACGAATTTCGCAAAAGTCATTTTTATGGGGGGAGGGCGTGGCAAAAAGTGCACTTTTTGGCATAATGCTCAAAAGTAGTTTGAGCCACAGGTTTGATACCCGGAGAATTCTGTCAAATTTTATACCCTAGCTTTTGGTGATAGTCCCAAAAAAAATTTGTGCCCCAGGCACTGCAATGGGTGATCCTTAAAATTTCAACTTTTGACACAGCCCCTTTACATAGGTGAGTAATATATCATTTTAAAGCTCTCGGCGTGCTGATTTCAAAATTATAAAAAAAATTTTGGTCTAAATTGTGAAGTAACCTAAATAGGGACCCCTTTTTACCCCCAAAATTAGTAAGGGGTAATTTTTTGTTTTTAGATGGTACATAGTTGGTTGTAAACATCGTAAACATTATGCAAATCCAGTTAAAAATAATATTTTTGACATCAGCGTGTCGAGAGCTTTAATATGAGTACAAACATGACAGTATAAAATAACCCCTCAAAAATTTTATTGGGTACATTGATGGGTGCAAATTTGCGTAACCATTGAAACAAATTTAATAAACCATATATTTTTAAAGTCAGTGTGTCCAGAGCTTTCATACAAGTGTAAACACGTCACTTAAAATGAAAAAATGACAAAACTATTATTTTTCAAATTCGGGGGTATTTGAAGGTATGTCACCAGGTAACCATAAAAAATTTTAGTCTATAATTATTATTTTTGCAATCAGCACGCATAGAGCTTTTAAATGAATATAAACACGGCTTAAAATAATAAAAACAAAAAAATCACCCCCTTACTAAATTTGGGGGTACAAAGGGGTCCGTATTTTGGTTACCCGACAATTTAGAGCAAAATTTTTTTATATTTTTAAAATCTTTACGCCGAGAGCTTTAAAATTATATTTTAAGCGAGAATTTGATTGAAGGGGCTGTGTCAAAAGTTGAAACTTTTAGTAGTCACCATTGCAGTGCCTTAGACAAAAATTTTTAAGGACCCAAAAGTTAAGGCATAAAATTTGACAGAAATCCCCCGGCTCTCAAACCTGTGACTTAAGCAGTTTTTGAAAATTATGCAAAAAAGAGCAATTTTTCCCCCATACAAACGATTTTTGCAAAAATCGTAAAATTTACCTCAGGGTACCCGACCAAGGTGGGTTACCCCTAACAAATTATATATTTTGAGCTTAGGAAAATATGGAAAATCTGCACAAAAATTTTCAGACGTAAGGATTCATATGGTAAAAAGTTAGAAATTTGGCTAAAAAAAATTACCCCTCAATTTTGGTTTGGGTTTTGGGGCAACCCCCCAAAATTTAAAAAAAAAATTTTTTTCAAGAATTAGCCAAAAGTTTAAGGACCTTAACTTGAGATATTTGTATATTAATCGCAGCACATTAAAAAGTTTTAAGAGTTCAAACAAAATTTTTTAAAAAAAAAAAAAAATAAAAAAATTAAAAAAAAAAAAATAAAATAAAAAAAAAAAAAAAAAAAAAAAAAAAAAAAAAAAAAAAAAAAAAAAAAAAAAAAAAAAAAAAAAAAAAAAAAAAAAAAAAAAAATAAAATAAAAAAAAAAAAAAAAAAAAAAAAAAAAAAAAAAAAAAAAAAAAAAAAAAAAAAAAAAAAAAAAAAAAAAAAAAAAAAAAAAAAAAAAAAAAAAAAAAAAAAAAAAAAAAAAAAAAAAAAAAAAAAAAAAACAAAAAAAAAAAAAAAAAAAAAAAAAAAAAAAAAAAAAAAAAAAAAAAAAAAAAAAAAAAAAAAAAAAAAAAAAAAAAAAAAAAAAAAAAAAAAAAAAAAATAAAAAAAAAAAAAAAAAAAAAAAAAAAAAAAAAAAAAAAAAAAAAAAAAAAAAAAAAAAAAAAAAAAAAAAAAAAAAAAAAAAAAAAAAAAAAAAAAAAAAAAAAAAAAAAAAAAAAAAAAAAAAAAAAAAAAAAAAAAAAAAAAAAAAAACAAAAAAAAAAAAAAAAAAAAAAAAAAAAAAAAAAAAAAAAAAAAAAAAAAAAAAAAAAAAAAAAAAAAAAAAAAATAGGAAAAAAAAACAAAAAAAAAAAAAAAAAAAAAAAAAAAAAAAAAAAAAAAAAATAAAAAAAAAAAAAAAAAAGCCAAGGAAAATATTAGCAAACATAGTTGCTTAAAACTGTAGCGGACAAAAGGGGACAAGCCGGTATTGTGGGCTCTTTGTGCGCTACACCTGACACTTCCTTTTCTTGTCTGAAAAGAAAACAATGGTTTTTCCTATTTTTTAATAGTTCAGTTATTATAGTAAGAAAAGGGCACGTAATATGCGATAAAGTTAATTAACCTATTTGTGTGGGGGTTTTTATATGGCACCGTCTTGACCTTGGGGCTAAGTCGGGCCACCGTGGAGTGGGGTTGTAGCAAGAGAAGGTTATTGGAGTGTTTGCTCAAGCCTACAAAGAGTCTGAATCGAATGCCAAAACGCACACTAATCAACTGACAGAAGTGGAGCTGCTGTGAGGGTTAATTAGCTCAGATAAACATATTTTCAATTAAATTGAAACATTAATTTTATGAGTGAAAAAAGGTAAGATTGATTTAATGAAGCCAATGAGGACTATGGCTTGTACAAAAATATTACGTTGGGATTATGTAGTGATGACTAATAAATGTGTTGGATGGAATTTTTAGTTAACTCTATTGTTTGATGGTAGACCATGTCGGGGGTGAGAAAGAAGATGGGTTAATTGTCCGGCCCATTCAAAGCTCCAAATTCTTTGTGCTGATTTCTGGGGAAACAAAAAATTAAAGACAAAAATCAGGTAAATTATATGGAAATTTCTTAATATTGAAGTGAAACATTACCATGTCAGGTGCAAAAAATAGCTAGAGCTGAAGGCGATCAGGTCCGACAAAATGTTGGGTGATAAAAATTCTCCACGATTGAAACATCTGTCTAGAAGAAGGGTTCTTGTGGGTTGAATCTTACATCCGTTTAAAGGTAGTTTGTAACCTCAACGCGTTGGGTGTGGAAATTAGCCAAGGCCGAAGGTTTCAGCCTTTCCAAAAATGGTTTGAATTGGGGCGGACACTGGTTTGACACAGGTTATACAGGGAGACGTTGACTGGAGGAGGACGAAGGGCGTGCTTAGAACACAAGGACGGAGGGGGAAGTTTTCAGAGGAGATTAAGATGATGACTTTCAGTCTTTACAAAAATGGGTACTAAAAAAAACATTGGACAGCTGTTTTTGTTTTTCTGTTGTTGATGGAGGTGTTAACGATTGGGAGTTAGTTTACGCTATGAAACATTAACATGTCCAGCGCCACAAAAGAAATTAGTTATTTGTCGAGGAATTCTCCAGTGAATTCCTCCTCAAAAAATTTAACCACTGATATGAAAAGCAGTCAGGTTATAGAAGCTTTGGATACCAGAAGTTAGTTGGAAAGCTTATGAGCTAATTATGGAACATTAAAGTTATGGGTGTGAAATTTGAGGACAGAATCGAAGGCTGAAGTTTTAAGTCTTCTCCAAAAATGCTGCAAAAATAAGTAAAAAGCTTGGATTTTTATGGATTCCAATCGAAGGAGTAATCGCGAGAGTGAGAAAGTTATGGAGGTGAAACCTAGGTGCAACAGGTTGAAAATTTAGAGACAATTAGTGGACTTAGCTTCGCAGTTAAGGCCCACAAAAATTTACAACCAAGGTCTCGACCTTCAAAAAAGAAGCAAAAACCGAGCAATTAAAAGACAATTTATGTTTACCACTCTCGGAACTAACCCTTCAGTGAAACATCAAAAATTCAAGTGAATTTTTACTAATTTTTGTAAAAGAGAGGGATTGGAGAGGAAAACCACCGTAAGGATTTGTGTCGTATAGGATATTTATTGGTTGTGATAATTGTGTGTGTGACCGCGTTAAAATCAAGTGTTTTTACGTAAATTTTGGATAGCTTTGTGTAACAATTTGCGCAGCGATGAATGAATTGTTTACAACCGTTTACGCAAAGAGAATTTATTTAGATTAATACGCTACAAAAACCGACCGCGTTGTGGCGAACATATTAGTAGAATTTATATTAAGCACCAATAATTATTGAAAGCATTTTAAGGCTTAATTTTGGAAAGCGAGTTTTTATAACTGGGTTGATTTTATCCTATATCACAAAAAACAACTCAGTCAGCCACTGAGTTATTTTTCCTCAGTTACAATTCCTACCTAAGTTGGCCGTGACCAACTGCAGATTGTCAGCATCTCAGGTGGGGAATCGAACGTTATAAACAAGGTATTAAATAAATAAATCTACCTAAGCTGGGTCTGCCAACTGAAAAAAGGGTCCCAATCCCCAAACGGTAGATACAACTGTATTTCAAAGTTAAGCACGCAAACAATAATAAGAGACCCGCTGAGCCCACACACCGTGCGGAGCAATTTGACTGCTTGAAATGGTTAAATTTGGCATGCGCGGCAAGCGGCGCTGAAGTGCTGATTGTTAATTGTTAAAAGTTGATTAAATTGATTAAGTTAATTAAATTGCTAGTTGTTAAATTAGTTTGATTTTGTGACCCAGTTAAATGATGCGGAAAAACAATGGGTAACCGATGCCCAGTAGGATATTGAAATTGCGCCTCATGTTCCTGTGATACCTCAATAGCTGTTAGGACTCTACGATATTGTTGTGCACAAATACTTGCTTGTATATTTTGTTGGGCTTCCTGTTGAGCCACTATTCCAAACCATGGTTCTTGCTGTAGTGCTGAAGCACCAGAGACCGGCCGACCATGACCTGGCACACCCAGGTGAAGGCTACTTGAGAAGAAGTACCCAGAGTATGCAAAGCTGAGGTGGTTGAAACTGGTCTTCCACAACCAGAGACTCTATAAAGGTTACTGCTCCTGGTTTTCCGGAGTGTGCGTCGGCTCGAAGCCGTCACAACACCGACCGGTCGAACCCTTTAAATAGGAGATTGTTGGTTTTTGGGTTGATGAAGTGACCGCCAAGTTCCCCTACTCAGGTCGATGGGCTCATCCTGAGGATCGTTTTGCTTATGTTTTTTTTTTATTAGTAGGGTTTGTGTCCGCATTATCTAATTTATGTTTGGAAGGTTTAGGTATAGCTGGTTTGCTAGGCGATTGTTCCAGGATAGGTTCTTCCATAGTAATGACGACTGAAGAGACCTGTTCATTTTGCACTTGCTCACGACGAGCAGTGGTGTCCTGGATTTCCTGTACTAAGGAAGGGATGTCACGAATTCTATAGAAGCGAGTGTTATCACTGCTTCTGCTTGTGGTATTTATGCCTAAGGAGGAACTTCACGTCGAACTTACTGATCATAATTGCCAATGATTAAGTTGACGATTGTATTTAAACTAATGCCATTATATCGTTGTTCATGAGCTCCTGCTCTTAGGGCATGTGGAGGGGTTACTGGGAATCTGAGTTTCTTGCGTCTCTTGTTTCATCCATGTTCTACCTCCTGTGTTTAGCAGAATTTCTGGATTTACTGTGAGATCATGAGGTTCTTGCAGTCCTGCTGTTAAATGAGCCACTTTGGGTTTTTGCATATATTTTGATTCTTTTGTCCGTTCTAATTTTTGGCTAATAACTCAGCTCTGGGTTTTCGACGTAAGAATCTTTTCTCATTGGCCATTTGTTCTTCTGCTATTTGTTGGCGAGATTTACCTTTCTTGCGTTGATCCTCATGGTATTGCTGTTTGGCAATATCTTGTTCTTTGAAGGTCCAAGTATTTCAACTTAACCTTGTAGTTTTTTGGTCGAGGTAATAAACTCTATAGGGATCGTTGTCTGGTGCTGCGATACGACTATGATGGGTAGTGCGAAAATATGAGCAAAGGGGACGAAATCGATAATAAGGCCGTCGTTCCAGAGGGCGTATATATTATATAGTATATTCTCGTCACAACGAACTTTGTCTACTATAGAGATAAAACTCTCTGTCGGATCTCGGACCCATCGTCTCCATTCCTGATCAGTTCTGTTTGGAAAAGGAATGCTTTGAGGTTCCGAACGTTGATGAAGGACAAACTGTTCACAAGGAACTGCGCGGCGTTCCATGCCAGGTTCAGTTGTAACCTAATGCATTGAAGTACGGATGACTATGGGACGAACTATGCCACATACTTGGATGGATACTACTACTAAGTAAGGTGTATCACGATTATGATGGGTTTCTGGAGTAAACCGAACAAGGTGCCGATTATATTGATGACTGACTAGTTGTATATGTTGACTACCCTCTTGGTGAAAAAACACTGCGCTACAACGATTTTCAAATTGTGGTGCATTAACTTAATGTAGGCTCGGATTAGGGGCAGGGGGTAAAGGAGGTACTAGTTGCTAAACTTCCTCCTCGGTATGCCCCAATTTCCTGAGACAACATCTCTCTCCATCATCTGCGACGAGCTTTGTCTTGGTGAATACTTAGCCTAGGGCGACTAGGTTGATTGACATGGGCTTCCGGGAGAGGTTCCGGACTTGCAGGGCGGGTTGCTAATGAATTGCCGCGAGCACAAATCCATGCCTATGTAACAAGATCGCGTTCATGTTGTTCTCAATGATATCTTTTATAGTGGTGTTTATGTCTTTTGAATGCCGAGCGTCTTTTTATAGAATCGGTTGGTGGTATTGAAATATCACTACATCCTGTAGACGATTCATCTTTGTTATGATCAACCTCCCAAGGTGGAGAGGCTTTATGAGGTGGATGTGCACGTATTGCGTGAATAGTTCTGCATATACATTCCTTGGGTTCTTCAGATGAACCAGTTTTTATGCTTTGTTCACTCTCAGATGATGTCCAAGCAGGGTTGTGAAAATTACGGCTGATAGGATGGTGAGGATCATGAATGACTATATGCGTTTCCTTAAGTGGATGTCTGTGGTCCATGTCAAATTCAGCTGCCAACGGTGGCATTTGTTTGGGTTGCCGACTTGCATCATAAATATAAAATTCTGGTTTGTTATTGGCGTTCTCAGGATTTGAGTTGGCGCTTTGAGGAACTGTTGAGGAAGTGGCCTCTCTATGAGAGGGGGAATAGGGCAGCAAAGGATTAACAACGACCTCATCCCCCCAGATTCGGATGCTGTCACCGGAAGATGAAACCGTCAAGAAGGGCATCTCTTCTCCCCAGGTTGGTGACCCGGTTTGGTCCATGCCCTGCAAAGGTTCCTCTTCTAAGTGCCCTGTATTGCAAAAAATTGCGCCTGATAAATTATTCATGAAATAAATGTCCGTTTCCATGTTCTGGTCTGTAAGGTGGGTATAATTGCAAACATGCGTCGATAGCTTCTATAGACCCCACAGATATGCAAGAATTACTGATAGATGCAATATCGGCGGTCGAAACACTTTCTTGTAGCTCAATTGAAACCCTGAACAATATGGTGTCCATTAGAAGAGTAATTTGATTGTTGGAATTTAACATATTATCGTCTATGGGTTCACTAATTTGTACAGCGGATGGTGTAATTGAAAGAGAACTACTTTGAGATATTTCTTGTGAGATTGGTTCCGCCTGCGCCGTTAGTGTGGTAGGGGTGGGGAGGGGAATATTTTGTACCGCTGACGGCCCCCCAACTACCCCCTTCGGCTCCTCACCGCTTATGACCTCCTCTGACGTACTGTCCTCTTGTCTACCTCGTTGTCTTTTGCCCGCAGTTGAGGTCATTTCCCAACAGTTCAGTATGTATGGATTGGTATTAATTGTATCTAAATAATTACAAGCGAATTGGATTGGTTCATTTGTGCAGCTGGGTCCCACAATATTTAATGATTTTGGGGATTCCCTCTTTGGACGTTATCAGTTGGGATTTCTTCCCGCAGGAGAGAAAGGCCATATTGGTCCCTCTCCTCACGAAAGCAAGCCGATCCAACCGGCCCAACTGCAGGTGGAATCCATGGTTCTGCTGTTGCAGTCGCAACGCTCAGACCCTTCGAATTACCGGGTGGTGCGACAGCGGCCACTTGATTTGAAGGGCCCTGCTGTACATTTTGGTAGCCACCATTTCCCATGTTTGGCTGAAAAACATGAGGCGTATAACTAATATTTGTAGAATTATTAAAATTTTGTTGTGAAAAATTACCTTGTTGTGGAGCAACGTTCTGTGGAAAGTTATTTTGATTTTGCTGAAAATTATTTTGGTTTTGGTAATTTTGTTGTCTCACGTTATTAAATCCCATGTTATTATTGTTATTATTTGCACCCCTATTAGATAACATTTGACCTCCCCGATAATTACCCCTATTGTTTCCCGGTTTATACCAACAGAAACGGCTGTAATGGCCCCTAAGACCCCAATAATTACAAATTGGACGTCCATTTGGCGTCTATTGTCCATTATTAACGTTTGCGGCAGGATTTGCCACCTGATTACTTGACCTTTGTTGTGGGTTATTAGAAGGGAAATTTGCCCCATTCTGATTTTGCGCAACTATTAGTACTACTGTTGTTGTTATTCAGACAGGACGTTCCGCGCGCATTCCTTTCCCCGCGGTTGGGAAAAGCTCCCCCACCACGTGGAGAAGAAGTTGAAGGCGCAGAAAAGGCGACGAAGGGTTTCTTTTTCTGATCATCTTTAATCAAATCCTCAGCTTTACTAGCTTTGCGAACAGCTTGTACAAATTTTGTTGGACGGTCTACCATGCCTAATTCTCGTTTAATGCTGAGCTTAACACCATTCCAGAAGTATCTTATACGATTTTCAGCGCATTGGTCTGGGGAATAATTTTCTGCAGGTTAGGCTGCGTTAACTAACTTACAAATTTGTGTTGCAAATTGTTCTACCGTCTCATTTTCAGCCTGGACTCTAGTGTACAATTGATCTGCAACAGTACTAGTTAAATCCTCAAATGTTTCCTGCAGCTGTTCAAGAACTAAGCTGTAATCCTGGCAGATATAAGGGCTTAATTCATCATACAAATTTTTTGCTAGACCTTCGAGAGCATACCCAATATAAAGAGCCCGATCTTCCCAAGCGAATCCTCCTACTTCCATGACAGATTGAAACTCACGTAGCCATGCTCTGAAGGCAATGGTATTCTTCGCCTCACTAAATGGTTTGAGAGATGGGGGGAAAAGTTTGGCAAAGTCGTATTTCATATAACGAAATGTCTTTGGTTGCAAAACAGCTTGTGTTGGTATTTTTTGATTGCATGTAAAAAATTGATTATTGGACATCTGAGGTGGTTCCGTCAGAAAATTTTGAACAGCCTCAGCTGGAGTTTTGGGGAAAATAGGGACAGACGGTTGACCCCGTAGGTCACTACTAATCCCCGCTACTTCCTGCTGGTTTTGCTCGACTTTTTGAGATCTTTTTTGACTTTCTGAAAATAGGGTCATTGCATTCCCGACCAATTGAGTTAAATTGGCCACTTGTTGTTCATGATTCGCAATTTGAGGATTGGGTTGAGAATTCCCCCATGATTGAGAATATCTCACTTCCCCCCCCCTGTGTGGAAGGAGGTTGGCTACATGTAGAATCTTCAGAGGACTCTGTGCTTGACAATTG
Organism: Microlaimidae sp. YZB2_3; assembly: GCA_030248175.1. Classification (NCBI taxonomy): domain Eukaryota; kingdom Metazoa; phylum Nematoda; class Chromadorea; order Desmodorida; family Microlaimidae; species Microlaimidae sp. YZB2_3. The sequence continues at coordinate 9,987 of JASAMX010009114.1, read as the reverse complement.
TTCCTTAGAACGGATCCTACGATTTTTTGTAATTATAGTTATTTTATGGGACCCTTCATTTTCTCGAGGCGCACCGCTCGCTGAGAAGAGCTCACCATCTTCTTCTAAATTAAGGTTTTCCCCTTGATTACTGAACATTTTTACTCCCCTGAGATCCTCTCGCGAGTCGGATTGCCCCACACGACCAGCTACCCCAGCGCCCAACCGACCTTTCTTGAAGGTAGTTTCCCGCGTTTGTTGACGGTGCTTGGCTCATTCTGCACACTCCTTGGCTTTATCTGCATGGCGCTGTTTTTCCCACTCGGTAGCTGTGGTTGCTTTGCTTAATTTACATTGTGTCTTGGTTGACACTGGGTTGCTAACAGGATCAAGATCAGTCAAACGCCAAGATAAGTGGTCACCCCCCTCTAGAGTTCCAGCGCTAGTGGGGTACACAGTGTTGCCCGTTTGGTTCCTAGGCATTACCCGCGTCCCGACTGCGCTAGAACTAGGAAAATTGAATATTGGTATATTTGCTGGATCACCTGAAACATTTTGATATGCATCCTCCTTACCTGCTGATTTTTCAAGCCCAGGATCACCTACCGAACTTCTTTTTGAATTCAGACCTTGGGTTGAGTCCTTGGTTTGAGGTGGCAGTGTCCGTTGTATACTCATTTTTTAGAGGCTTTTAACCAAAATTTTTAAAAACAAAAAGATTTACATTTGTAATCCTTGCCTCACAAGAGATTCTAGGTGGGGGACTAAGCTTAGTACACAAATATACACAATAATATCAATATATAAATATATAAATCCTAGATGCAAAGATCACCTCAGAGTCAGCGTTGAAAAACGATTTTTAGAAAAAAAATTAAAAAAAACAACAAGGATAACAAGTGTTGCGGAGGAAAAACAAAAGAAAAATTAGCCACCACGGAGGTAACCACAAAAAGTACCAGTTCTTTAGTTATCAGCTCCAGTTATGTAACAGACAAAAGGGGACAAGCCGGTATTGTGGGCCCTTTGTGCGCTACATGTGACACTTCCTTTCCTTGTCTGAAAAGAAAACGGTGGTTTCTCCCTATTTTTAAATAGCTCAGTTATTATAGTAAGAAAAGGGCATGTAATATACAATAATTAATTAACCTATTTGTGTGGGGGTTTTATACGACACACCCTCTTGACCTTAGGGTCAAGTCGGGTCACGGTGGAGTGGGGTTGTAGCAAGAGAAGGTTATTGGAGTGTTTTCTCCAGCCTACAAAGAGTCTGAATCGAATGCCAAACGCACACTAATCAACTGACAGAAGTGGAGCTGCTGGGAAGGTTAATTAGCTGGGATAAATATTGAAATAAATTAAAACATTAATTTTATGAGTGTAAAAAGGTAAGGTTGATTTAATGAAGCCAATGAGGACTATGGCTTGTACAAAAATATTACGTTGGGATTATGTAGTGATGACTAATAAATGTGTTGGATCGAATTCTTAGTTAACCCTATTGTGAAACAAGATTGTGTCGGGGGTGTAGAAGAAGATGGGCTGAATTGTCCGGCCCATTCAAAAAGTTACTCAGAAATCTCTTTGGCTGATTTCTGGGGAAACAAAATTTAAAACAACAATCAGGTGTTATATGGAAATTTCTTAATATTGAAGTGAAACATTACCGTGTCAGGTGCAAAAAATAACTAGAGCTGAGGGCGATCAGCTCTGACAAAAAGTTGGGTGATAAAAATTATCCATGATCGGAACATCTGTCTAGAAGAAGGGTTCATGTGGGTTGAATCTTACGTCCGTTTAAGGGTAGTTTGAAACCTCACCGTGTTGGGTGTGGAAATTAGCCAAGGCCGAGGGTTCCAGCCTTTCCAAAAATGGTTTGAATTAGGGACTGACACTGGTTTGACACGGGTTATACAGGGAGACGTTGACTGGAGGAGAACAAAGGGTGTGCTTAGAACACAAGGACGGAGGGGAAGTTTTAGAGGAGATTAAGACTGATGACTTTCAGTCTTTACAAAAATGGGTACTAAAAGGAACATTGGACAGCTGGTTTTTGTTTTTCTGTTGTCGATGGAGGTGTTAACGATTGGGAGTTAGTTTATGCTATGAAACATTAACACGTCCAGCGCGACAAAAGAAATTAGTTATTTGTTGAGGAATTCTCCAGTGAATTCCTCCTCAAAAATTTAACCCCTGATATGAAAAGCAGTCAGGTTATAGAAGCTTTGGGTACCAGAAGTTAGCTGGAAAGCTTATGAGCTAATTATGCAACATTAAAGTTACAGGTGTGAAATTTGAGGACAGAATCGAAGGCTGAAGGTTTCAGTCTTCTCCAAAAATGCTGCAAAAATAAGTAAAAAGCTTGGATTTTTATGGATTCCAATCGAAGGAGTAATCGTGAGAGTGAGAAGGTTATGGAGGTGAAACCTAGGTGCAATGGGTTGAAAACTTAGAGACGATTAGTGGACTTAGCTTTGCAGTTAAGCCCCACAAAAAGTTACAACCAAGGTCTCAACCTCTAAAAAATAAGCAAAAACCGGGCCCATGTGAACAAAACCCCCCGCATACTAGGAAAACCCGTTTTTTTATTTAGTTTCATTTTTTTTTTGAGTTTTGTTAGATTTATTACAACTTTAATTTCTTAGTTATTTTTGGTTTTGTTAACCTAGTTGACCTTGTTATTCTTGTTTGTTTTTTTTACCTAGTTGATTTGTTAGCCTTGTTGACCTTGTTGACCTAGTTGACCTTGTTGACCTTGTTAGTTTTGTTTGATTTGTTAGCCTAGTTGACCTTGTTTACCTTGTTTGTTTGGTTGGATTTGTTAACCTAGTTGACCGAGTTGACTTTGTTTTTTTTAACCTAGTTGGATTTGTTTGCCTAGTTGACCTTGTTAACCTAGTTGATCGAGTTGACCTAGTTGACCTTGTTTATTTTTTCAAACCTAGTTGGATTTGTTAGCCTTGTTGACCTAGTTGACCTTGTTAGTTTTGTTGGATTTGTTAGCCTAGTTGACCTTGTTTACCTTGTTTGTTTTGTTGGATTTGTTAACCTAGTTAACCGAGTTGGCTTTGTTTATTTTTTGAACCTAGTTGGATTTGTTAGCCTAGTTGACTATGTTAACCTAGTTGGTCGAGTTGACCTAGTAGTGTGTATGTGTATGTGTATGTGTATGTGTATGTGTATGTGTATGTGTGTGTGTGTGTGTGTGTGTGTGTGTGTGTGTGTGTGTGTGTGTGTGTGTGTGTGTGTGTGTGTGTGTGTCTGTGTGTGTGTGTGTGTGTGTGTGTCTGTGTGTGTGTCTGTGTGTGCGTGCGCGCACGTGCGTTTGTGCGTTTGTGTGCGTGTGTTTGTATGTATGTGTTTTATGTTTGTGCATGTGTGGGTGCGTGTGTGTGTGTTTACAAGGTGAACTCCAGCAACTTGGTCAACAAAGTGAACTCGGTCAACTAGATTTACAAGGTCAACAAGTCCAACTAGGTAAAAAAGGTCAACTGGGTCAACTAGATTAACAAGGTTAACAAGGTCAACTCGGTCAACAAGTACAACTAGGTAAACAAGGTCAACTAGGTTAACAAGGTCAACTGGGTGAACTAGGTTAACAAGTTTAACAAGGTCAACTGGGTAAACAAGGTAAACTCGGTCAACTAGGTAAACAAGGTCAACTAGGTCATCAAAACTTTGGAGGAAGTGGTACCTAGTTACTTTTAACTCGGTCCACTTTTTTCTGAAACCTTGTTTGGGGGGGTTTTGTTCACATGGGCCAAAAACGGGCCAATTAAAAGTCAATTTATGTTTACCACTCTCGGAACTAATCCTTCAGTGAAACATTAAAAATTCAAGTGAATTTTTACTAATTTTTGTAAAAGAAGAGGGATTGGAGTAGGAAACCACCGTAAGGATTTGTGTCGTATAGGATATTTATTGGTTGCGATAATTGTGTGTGTGACCGCGTAAAATCAAGTGTTTTTACGTAAATTTTGGATAGCTTTGTGTAACAATTTGCCCAGCGATGAATGAATTGTTTACAACCGTTTACCCAAAGAGAGTTTATTTAGATTAATATGCAACGAAAACCGACCGTGTTGCGGCGAACATATTAGTAGAATTTATATTAAGCACCAATAATTATTGAAAGCATTTTAAGGCTTAATTTTGGAAAGCGAGTTTTTATAACTGGGTTGATTTTACCCGTAACTTTAGTGAAAAACACAAAAATAACGGTAAACGTTAAACGAAAAATAATGAGTAAAATTGTAATTTGACTAGTGCTAGAGAACTTAGTTATAGCGGTTGTAAAAGAGTGGAATTTTTTAAAAGAAATTTGCTAGCATTTTAAAAACAGTCTTGTAATTAACACAGTTAAGTTTTGATAAAGAAGGGTGTTGATGACCACTTCCAAAGGGTTATGAAACCTCCTAACTCAGCGTTTGTTTTAAATTAAGTTACGTGCGATTTTCTAAATTAAAAAAAGTACCTGTTAAAGGTAAGTTACCTTGTCACCATGCCGATGCTGAGAGACTCCAACTCGCCAGAATTTTGCCCTATCTCACAAAAAACAACTTAGTCAGCCACTGAGTTATTTTTCCTCGGTTACAATTCCTACCTAGGTTGGCCGTGACCAACTGCAGATTGTCGGCATCTCAGGTGGGGAATTCGAACGTTATAAATAAGGTATTAAATAATTAAAACTACCTAGGCTGGGTCTGCCGACTAAAAAATGGGTCCCAATCCCTGAACGGTAGATACAACTGTATTTCAAAGCTAAGCGCGCAAACAATGATAAGAGACCCGCTGAGCCCACACACCGTGCGGAGCAATTTGACTGCTTGAAATGGTTAAATTTGGCACGCGCGGCGAGCGGCGCAGCTACTGTAGATTTGCATACTGTCATATTACAGAATTAATAAAATTTGAATAAAAATTGAAACGCGATTAAATAACGGCGGAATGGTGACTTTTTACTAGCTATATTTTATAATTATTTTGAGAACCTAAACTGCCACGCGCTCTCCGCCACAAAACGTTTAAGCTGGTGATGGCTAAGAAAACTAAGGGTGCACCCTATGGTTCACTACCGGATCTTTTTAGGTTGAATTCAGCTTTTGGCTAGGGGGTTTTGGGTTTGCTAATTTTTCGCTGGGTTTATTGATCCAAGATTTTAACTGTTTTAAAACTAAAAACACGAAGTTACACCAGTCTTTAGATTTAAAAAAGATTCGTAAGCGAACTACTGTTAAAGTAATAAATTTTGAATTGTATTTTTTTAGGATATTATCTTAATATGTAATTACGTGTACCTAAAGTAATACTATAAGATTCAACCAAAAAAATATAACACTCAAATCTAATTTGACCAACTTTTAACTTTGTGAAATTCTTACAAATCTTTAAATGTAAATTTAAAAATGTAGATTTTGTAGGTAAAAATGTAGGTTGTGTTATTCTTAACTTATCTAAAAATTCAAGAGTTTAAGTTATCTTAGCGATCTGCCTCGTTTTCACCAATTCATTTTGACAACACATTTATTTTAAGTAAGACACAAAGTTTTTGTGATACTTCATTGTTATAAATTGTCGTTCTTTAATACTGTTAATTACAAAATAAAACCAAAATGTTTTAATGATACAGAAGCTTAAAACAAACAAAAGCACACATGGATTCTTCGTAACTTGAAAAAGTTAATCAAGAATAATATACTCATATGGCTGGAGCAAAACTGATTGCTAAGAAATATTTTTGGGAGGGTAAGTAAATTTATATTTTATAATTTATAATTTATATTTCAAAATTGCATCAAAACAAAGGCTTATTTATTATGCATAAAGCAAAATTTAAGTTTTCATAATTCAGAAACAATTCGTATTTTTTGTAGTCTAATAAGATCCCAAAATTTAATCCCGGTTGTTATGTTTAAATACAGAACCCGAAACTACATATAGCTAAATATTTTTAAAACTTTTTTTAAAAAGTTTTTTATGAAAATTTTTCGAGATCATTTATATTTCTATTAATATTATTTGAAGTAATTTTTGTAAAAATGAACTATATAAAAGTTAAATTTAACAAAACAATTCACAATTTTAAGTGAATTTCGAACTGTCAGTAGTTTCATAACCATTGCAAAAATCTATGAAGGATTTTACTATTCTCGTATTTTTAGGTTTATACGTCGTAATTGCATGAAAGTTATAGTCTCAAAAAAAATTTTAAAAATACTGTTTTTTACGCTAAATTATTCTATATTCTCTTAAATAAAATTTTAAACAGTTTATTCAAAAACAATTTATAAGCTCTTTTACTTCTTCTCACCAAATAGCTCCCATGTTTAGTTGAATTTAAATAAAACTAACGAAACAGTTTGTTTGGAATTTAATGAACATTTGTTTTTTTAGGACAGCAGACCACTGAAAATTGTGAAGAAATTCGAGAACAAAGGCCGACATGGGAAGATGCATTAATTAAAAATAATAAACGAATAATTGGTAAAATAACGTGGTTGTTTTTTTTATTACATGTAACTCCACGGATGTTTAATTATAAATGCGTATGCCAGACAAGTAACTGAACTGATCATATAATTCATAGATGAATATATTGTAGATAGTCAAAAGATTTGATTTTGATTATTTAAAAATAAATATAAAATAAATAGAGAAAAGGTATATTTTTTACAAAAAAAAACGAAATCGTCAAAATAAAATTCACGTATCGACAAATTTTACGATCCAGTTTTTTTTAACGTAGTAAAACCGCACATTTTATATGAGTTCTATCATATTTTCGCAGAATTTTACGAGATCAGCCAGAATTATTTCTTCCACAATATTGATACCCGTGGTTGAAGTTTAATTTTTTTAATTTTGTGCTTTTCGTTTTTTTTTTGCTAATTTAAATAATTCGTTAATTTTTTTTAAAAATAATTTAGCAATTGCGATTCCTGCTCTTATCCTGTGGACAGCCTGGTTTTGTGTAGCTTGCAGATACAATTACTTTTCGTTGTTTTCCAGTAAATGGCAAATGTCAGTTACAATGATCTTTGGAGCTTTGATTGCAGGTTTTTTCGACTTATTAATTTTTATTAACAAAGGTTAAATAAAACTAAATTTTGAATAGAATAGAGTTAAATTTTATGTAGTTTATTTTTGTTAAGAAAAATTTTAAACAAACCTATTTTAGTGTTTTATTATTATAATTTTTTTTGATTTGGCTCCCATAACAGTTTGAAATTTTGTTTAAAGTTGGGATACTTTAATACTCTTTAAACTAAATATACCAATTTGCGCTAAGTTTTGCTGACAAGAAATTTTGTATTTCAAACTGAATAAACTATTTTGTCCTATATTTGGAGTTTTATTTTAGCAAATAAATCACAAAAAACTGCTTCTAAAAGTTTTTCTGATTTGGTCTCCATAAAAGTTCAAATACTGTTTTTTTGCTTAAGCCTTTGAAATTTTTTCGTCAAAAAGCGCTGCGATTCTACAGAAGAGATTCCACGCCGCCACTGTTTAGAGTTAAACTTCCCGCCGACCGGAAGCCAAACGCGGAGTTTAACACTGAGCAGCGCTGAAGCGGAATCTCTTCTGCGAATTTGCAACGAAAGGAATCGCAAAGGGTTAATATACCGAAACTTGGTGGTGCTCTGGAACTTCAGGTATTAACTTAATTTTTTAATAACTATACTGTTTTTTTTGCTTAAAGGTGCGGTGCGCAGTCAAACTTTTTGTATTCGATTTTAATAATTTTTTGTGAAAACCTTACCCCTGCCCCTTAATAGCCTACAAAATTTTTTCAACAACAAAATATCTCCAGTGGTTAAAGAGTTATGACCTTCCAAAAATGGTGTTTTTCGACAATTCTGTACGTGACAGATTGCTTAATGAGTATAACGATTTAAGTTACAAATTATGTATTGAAAGAAAGCGGATGGCTACCTTTTACTTTAATTTGATACTTTGATCGTTAAAATTGGAACAGTATTTGTCGAGATATTGCGTTTTCTCCCACACAAAACCCTTGATTTTTTCGCTAAAAACTCGAATTGAAGGAAAAAAAAGATTGGGCAAACTTCACAAAATCGCTGCCGTCGTTTGTATTTTTTAACGAAAAAATCGCGGGTTTTTTGTATGGGAAACGAAATATCTCGACAAATACTTGTCGACATATTGCGTTTTTTGTTCAAAAAAAATCGCTATTTTTTGTTAAAAACACCAAACGACGGCAGTGATTTTGTGAAGTTTGTCCAACCTTTTTTCCTTCACTTCGTGTTTTTACAAAAAATCGAATGTTTTTATATCTCGACAAATACTGCACCAATATTAACGATCAAGGTATCAAATTAAAGTAGAAAGTATCCGCTTTGTTTCAGTGCATAATTTGTAACTTAAATCATTATACCCATTAAGCAATCTCTCACGTACAGAATTGTCGAAAAACGCCATTTTTTGGGGGTCATAACCCCTGAACCACTGGAGATATTTTGTTGAAAAAATTTTTGTGGGCTATTTGGGACAGGGATAAGGTTTTCACAAAAAATTATCAAAATCGAAGACAAAAGTTTGACTCCGCACCGCACCTTTAAGTCTTTGAAATGTTTTCGTCCAGAAGCGCTGCGATTCCACACAAGAGATTTCACGCCACCGCTGTTTAGAGTTAAACTTCCCGCCGACCGGAAGCCAAACGCGGAGTTTAACACTGAGCAGCGCTGAAGCGGAATCTCTTCTGCGGATTTGCAACGGAAGGCATCGCAAAGGGTTAATATACCGAAACTTGGTGGTGCTCTGAAGCTTCAGGTATTAATTTAATTTTTTAATAACTATATTACTTGCGATTTTACGATTTTAAAAAATTTCTGTAAACATGGTTTTCTAACTAACTTTTAACTTAAATTTTTCGCAACGCAAGCTCGAAAAGACACATTTATTCTCACTGCTTTATTTTAAATGGTATTTTCAAGGTTATTATTTTAGGTATGACAAGCGAGGGTGGTGGAGCTGTGGCGTTTCCAGTGATGACGCTCGTTCTGAAGTTGGACCCGAAACTAGCCAGAGATTTCTCTTTGATGATTCAAAGTTTCGGTGAGCTAATGTTTGGATTGTTATAAAGCATTATAAAAATTAATGTTTGGAGAAATATAAAAATCTGTCGTGCATGTTTTTACGATCAAATACCGGCAGTCTCACTCAGCGCAACTTATAAACCGTCTTTAACATTTGAAGGTCGAGCGGTGCTATAGCAGAGTGGGCTAGCGCGGTCGACATTGAAGTTGACGTAAGGTTCACCAGTGTACAAATTTTTAGAATTACTTTTGTAGTTTATTTTCAACAATGTATTTTAATTTTTACAATAATTCATATAGATTTAAAACAAAAAATCATTTTTACACACAGCATTTGTTTCCTGCTTTTTTCACGCATTTAATTTTTGTCGTTCTGATATTTTAGAAATAAAAAACAATTACAATTACAATAGTTTAAATGAAAACCTTTATTTACATCAAAGAAGGGTGATAGTCTCTGGTACTTTTGAAAAGGCAGATATGAGTAGTGAACGCTGTGCCGTGAAAACAGTCCGGAGAAGCCTTAAACATTTGGTGAAGAATATTGTTTTTAAACTTCTTACCCGTGTGTTATCGATTTGTTGCACAAAAGCACCCTAGAAAAAATGCACCCGTGAAAAAAGGCCCGATTAGTGTAAAAACGCCCAAAAACTATGAAAAAACGTACCCGCCTATGAAAAAAGGGCCCCATGGCTGGAAAAATCAAAAGGAAAGAACACACCCTAGAAAAAATGCACCTGCAAAAAAAGGACCCCACTAGTGTAAAAACGCTGAGAAACTATGAAAAAACGCACCCGCCTATGAAAAAAGTGCCCCACAATTAGAAACTGCTTTTTTGTTACGTAAACAAGTAATCGGCGAAAAAAAATACGTGCATGGAAAAATTTTTAAACAAGCGGTCATAATTCAAAAAAAGTACGAACACTATAAACAGTATGAAAGCAAATAATTT
>JASAMX010009110.1:0-34083 GCA_030248175.1 Microlaimidae sp. YZB2_3 | reverse complement strand
CGGCTACGCATCTGCATCTATGGGCACAAATGGGCTTTATTTTTTGTAACATTTACTTAATATGAAAAAATTATCAAAAACCTTTTAAATTTGTTAAAGTTTGAGTTTCTAAATTATGCTACTTCTGAGCAGTATTTAAATATTTTTAGCTGGTTGCAGCTTTTTTGTACGCGGTGTTTTTCGTAAGAGAAACCCATTTTCCGGATCAAGCGTCCTCGGATAAAAAGCCAGCAGACGAAGATGTGTTCTACAGAGCCAGCATGGCGCGAAGAATCCAAGAAAGGTATGCTTGTTTTAAATACTTTTCCCACACATGACACAGTTTACTGTGATCTGTCTTCCCTCTCTGTGTACCAGCATAGAATATGTGTCAACCACAAATAATGCATACATGGTAACAAGGGCGTAGCCAGGGGAGTTATGGGGGTTGTAACCCCCCCCCCCCGCTTTTGGGCTGGCGGAGGTAAAAATTTGGGGGTCCTAAGAGAACAATTTTTAAAAAATTTTCTCGCGCTTCGTTCCGCTCAGCGCTCGACATTTATACTTTTTTACAACTTTTATGTGATGTGTCTTACAAACTTGTGTCTGGAAATGCCCCCCGTTCATTTGGAGGATTTGCCCCCCCCCCCGTTTTATTGCCCCCCCCCCGCCAAAAAATGTAAAAGTACGCTAAATTTATGACGCCATGTTTGACCTATGATGACGCCATCATCGCAATTTTTTTTGCAGTTTTTAGCCTATTTCAATGTATTTTAAGCCATTTCAGACCTATTTTTACCTTATTTTCGTTTTTTGTCCCTTTTTTTCTTTTCCCTTTTTTTTCTTTTTTCTCTTTTTTTCTTTCCCCGCTGCTTGCCCCCCCGTTTTAAAAAAGTTGCCCCCCCGTTTTGGAATTACCCCCGTTTGAACCCCCGGGGGGGGGCAGTGCACAGGTCTGGTCTTATGAATTTTAAAAACATTTTTTGAAAATTTTTTCGTGCTGTCGCACGATTTTTAATGTTATACCTTTTTAAACCTATAATTTTTCAAGTTTAACTTGAAAAAACAATACAAATGAAAGCAAAAAGAATCACTTAGCGCGAAGAGCAAAAATTTTTACCCTTTTTTTATGTCTTTTTACGGTATTTTAAAAATTTGTAGTACAACTCCCCCCCCTTTTCGAAAAATTTGTATGGAGTGCAACCCCCCTTTCCGAAATCCTGGTTAGACCCCTGTATGGTAACATAACAACACAAATCTTAACACTTTTATTTTTAGATATATATTTACACAAACATTAATATATACAATGTGGTTGTCATCTTAGTGACTTGTTATAAATACTTAACGAAATTGAAGGCAATTGCCCAAGACCAATACCAAACCAATATTAAAAACTTAACAAATCCGCTTAGAATAGAAGGGTTTGGTTCTACAATTAATTTTGATTTACTTTGTTACATCTTACTTCACTTATAAACGCTGAATCAGGTTGAATTTTAGTAACTTTCGCTAATTTTATTAGTTTGTGGGTTTTTTTATTTAATTTTAATTTTTTATTAAAAAGTAACAAGTACTATTATTTTTGTTTATTAAAAATGTGCTGTTCGTGTATGTTAGCCTGTTTAATAGAGAAACATCGCGTGACAGAGTGTTTTATTACCCAATAAAATTAATAGTATAAGTGAGCAGCCTCTTTGATTTTCGGGGGTATACTCACTCAACTTTCCCCCCCCCGATTTGAAAGGAGGGTGTCCCAAAATTAATTTGGAGTATACCCCCAAACACCCCATTTTTAGTGTTTTAGTATTCCCGTAAATTTTAGGGGATGGAATGGGATGTTTGTGATACCTTCAAATTTTTGGGAAGATTTTGGCAGTCCCAAAATTTTTAGAAGGGTATAACCCCCCTCCCACCACCATGCTCCCCCACCTTAACTCCCCTCCTCCTGCCCACCTACCTAAGAAAGTATTGCTATTCTCTTATTAAAAATCCGTTTTCCACATTTAGGTTGTGCGGTTCATGTATGTTGGCCTGTTCCACTGTCAAACACCGAGTGACAGAGGCGCTGGACGCCTTGATCAAGCCCCGGGAAGGGCGACGCCGGGCCTGCCTTTGGGTCGGTTTCGTTCTTAACTTTTTGCAAATGTGCGCAGGATTGGGTGAGTTATTAGGATTATTATTATTATTTCCAATCATTATTATTATTATCATTTTTGCGATTATTGCGGTTTTTGGGTTGGTTTTTTTCGCCAGATTTGCTCCAGATGGACTGGTAAATTATTATTATTACGATTATTAAATTATTAGTATTATTATTATTATTACGTTTTCATGTCGGTTTCGTTCTCAACTTTCTGCAAATGTGCGCAGGATTGGGTGAGTTATTAGGATTATATTAGTATTTCCGATCATTATTTTGACTATTATTATTATTATCATTTTTGCGATTATTACGGTTTTGGGTTTGTTTTTTTCTTAACTTTTTGCAGATTTGCGCCAGATTGAGTGAATTATTATGAAAATTATTACGATTATTCAATTATTAGTATTATTATTATTACGATTTCTGGTCGGCTACTTTCTCAACTTCTTGCAAATGTGTGCCAATTCGGGTGTGTTATTTATAACGATTATTTCGATTTATAACGATTGAGAGAAATCGGATCAAAACGTTTATTCTTTAAAAATTTAATTTCCAAATTTATTATTTATTAATAAGTCACACATTTTTTCCCGTCTTTCTTCTGAAACTAAAAAACATCTAGGCTTTTGGCCACCCAGTCCGAATTTCGGAGCAGAGATGTCAGAGCAAAAAAGCATTTTTATTGATAATAATTTTCTTAAAACCATTTTTAGTGTAACCTTTTTTTGGTGAAAATACTAATATTGTAATAAACTTTTTCTTGTTAAGGCGATTATTACTTATATATTATAAATCATTGTAGGCGGTGGTATGTTAATTTTATTGGTTGCAAAAGGCGATAAACTTAATTGGTCTGATGTACAGTTTGGAATGTTTACGGTAAAAATTGTTCATTGTAATTTTAGGTTAGTAGAACTTAGACATTACAATTATTTCATTGGTTAACCAAGTGATTTGTGTAGTGTAGTGTTACTTATAAATTAAAATAAAACCAAGTTTAGGGAGAAACAAACAAAAAATTAAAAACAGTGGCGTATTTTATGATAATTCTTAAGTTTTGTACTTGGTTTTTAGTTATATAAAATTTACCGCGTTTAAATTCAACATAAATATTTTTTGTTTTCATTGGTTCTCTTATTGCTTCTTTGTCACTAACAAAACAAAACTGCTTAAGCACCACAATATCTAAAATATCATTCAAACTAGTGATGTTCCTATCTCCAATATCATGCTCCGGAGCACCGGCCATTTAAAGCGGAGGGAGATTCGGTGCTCCGCCCCTTAAATGAGCGATTTTAAGCTTATTTTAAGCTTGAAATGCATTTAAAATTACTCTATCTGCCTTTTTAAGACTATTTCTAGCGTTTTAAATAAGTTTTGATTAAAAATTAATTTACAAAAAAGTTTTGACAGAATAATCTTTGGCATCACTTTTTAATTTTTCCTGAAGTTAGTACGAAAAAAGGGCGGAGCTCCGGAGCTCAAACCTCTTGGGAACATTACTAACTCAAACATTATTTACTACAAATTCAAAAGATACGTGTCATTAAATAAACTTTTTTTCACATAAACCTATAGCAGACCTGTGCACGGGTTGAAAATGCCCCCCTCCGCTTTATTGGAGGATTTGCCCCCCCGTTTTATTGCCCCCCCTCCCGCGTAAAAATGAAAAAGTACCCAAAAATTATGACGCCATTTTTTTACCTATTATGACGCCATCATTGCGAATTTTTTGCAGTTTTTAGCCTATTTCAATGCATTTTAAGCCATTTTAGACATATTTTTACCTTATTTTCGCTTTTTTTGTCCCTTTTTTTCCCTTTTCCTTTTTTTCTCTTTTTTCTCCTTTTTACCCTTTTTTTTCTTTCCCCTCTGCTTGCCCCCCCCCATTTTATTGCCCCCCGTTGCAAAAAAGTTGCCCCCTCCCGTGCCCCCACCGTTTTGGAATTGCCTCCCCCCATTATAACCCCGAGGGGCAGTTCACAGGTCTGCCTATAGTGTTATTACTCCAACAAGAAATTTTCTTGTAAAAAAAGATGTTTAATTTAAAGTGTTTATTATTTTCATTTTTAGTCATATACAAACATTATGGCCGGTGTTGGTATGATAATTGTGCCTTTATTGTTAAACCGCCTTCCTTTTCGAAATACAGGCAAGTGTTTTAGTATACTAACAGAGGTTTTTTAAGTTGGCAAAACGGATTTTCTGCAGCATGCTTCAAAATAATTTTTAAAAGCCGCTTTTTCTATTGATTCAAAATCGCAATTCCAAGCTATCAGATCGATAGTCTGAGATTTTGCTCAAAATAATATATGTGATATTTCAGATCATGTGGACTACGATGACGCCATTTTTAACTCAAACTGACCGACCCGTGAGTCTGTGGTTGCCCCCTTGAAGTTGGTGCCTTCGACTTTTTTTAAAAATTTTTTTTAAAAAAAAATGATTTTTTGATTGACAATAAAAATCTTAGAGTTTAGTGTTTTTTGGTGAAATTTTAATGGTACTTATGTAGAATTGCTTGAATTTTTCAAAAACAAACTTTATTTTGATAAATTTTAAATTTTTACTCATAAAATTTTACAATTTAAAAAAAATCAAAAAATTTGAGATTTTTTTGATTTTGAAAATCAACCAGTTCACCCTCTCAAAATATTCAGTCCACGCTGCCTCTTTGTTATTATTTGACCCCCTCGCAGTTCTTTCAACTGTAAAAAATAAAGAAAAAAAGTACCATTTTTTTAGCATTAATCATTTGCATGTAAAATTTTGAGAGCTAAAATAAACCATGTAACAATTGTGATAATTTAGTGACACATTTCAAACCACATATGCAAGGGCGTAGCCAGGGGGGTTGTAGGGGTGGCAGGCAACCCTCCCCTTTTGGGTTGGCGGAGGTAAAAATTTGGGGGTCCAAAGAGAACAATTTTAAAAAATTTCCTCGCGCTTCGCTCCGCTCAGCGCTCGACATTTATATACCTTTTTACAACATTTAAGTGATGTTTTTAATGAATTTCAAAGACAATTTTAGAAAATTTTTTTGTGCTATCGCACGATTTTTAATGTTATATCTTTTTAAACCGGAAATTTTTCAAGTTTAACTTAAAAGAACAATGCAAATAACAACAAAAATAATTATCAAGCGCGAAGCGCAAAAAATTTTTACCCTTTTTTAATGTCTTTTTTTACGGTATTTTGAAAATTTGGAGTACAACCCCTCCTTTTGAAAAATTTGTATGGAGTACAACCCCCTCTTTCCGAAATCCTGGCTACACTCCTGCACATATGCTGTAAATTATGCTTAAACTAGCTATATGTAGGTAAAAATAGTTAATCTTTTAAAAAATCAGGTTTATTTTTGAAAAATTTTAATTTTTAAACCCAAGTTTTTACAATTTTACAAACAAACGTAAATTTTTGAATTTCATATTTTCTCTAAATTCAGCCAGTTTACATTTGTAAACATGCAACCGAACTGATATTTTGACATTATTTAGCCCTTTTACCATTATAAAATAAATGGAAAAAATGTACAACTTTTTGAGAATCAATCATTTGAATTTCTAAAATTTTAGGAGCTAATACACAACATTACACAATTTTAATACTTCTGTTTTAAATTTCTTACCACATATGCTATTAATCGTGCTCAAACTAACTCTTTATAAGTAAAAATATTTTATATTTTTAACAATCAACTTTATTGTTAAAAATGTATAATTTTTATAACCAAAATTTTACAATTTTACAAAAAAACCTTAATTTTTTAAATTTCTATTTTCTCTAAATTCTCCAAGTTTATCAATTTATAAAAATGCAACTAAACTGATATTTTGACATTATTTATCCTGTACACAGACCCTTTAACCATTATAAAATAAACGAAAAAAATATACCAGTTTTTTGGAATCAATCATTTAAATTCCTAAAATTTTAGAAGCTAATACAAAACATTACACAATTCTAATACTTCTGTTATACATTTCTTACCACACATGTCAATTGTGCTTAAACTAATTATTTGTATGTAAAAATATTTGATCTTTTTAAACACTAATTTTATTGGTAAAAATTTTTTGATTTTTAGAACCCAAATTTTACAATTTTACAAAAAAAACTAAATTTTTGAATTTTTTGTTTTTTTTTTTCCAAAGCCTCCTAGTTTTCCGATTTGTACACATTCAAACAAACTGATATTTTTTTGACATTATGGAGCCCAAATACTGACCCTTTAGCCGTTATAAAATAAACAAAATGTACTTCAGGGGTTGTATTTCATACGTTATTGGTAACTTATAGATAGTAAAATATAATTCTTAAAAAACTTAATCAAAATAATCTTACTATGAGAAACATTATAAATATTGACGCAGGCAAGTTATTATTTTGATTCAATCAACCAGAAAATAGTCATTTGTTTTAATTAAATTCAGAATTTCATCTTCTTGTGTTTTTATATCTTCCAAGTATTCATCTGGATTAATACATTTTTCATGATTAGTCAACACTTCCAAAGTGTTTATTCTGCTTTGATCAGGTTTTGGAATTGAACTGGACTTAATTTTTGAATAGCATCTGCTAAAAAATAAACCTAATTGAGAACTGCTTAGATATTTTTTGCTGTGGAATCTGTATTGTCCATCAGGAAGTTTTACCAACTTCATTGCTTTTTCAACTGCATTAGGATAAAATTTATTTCCTTATTAAATTTTTCAATTAAAAAATTTTTTTGTTCTGTTGTAAATGGTATACAAAGCTTTTTTCTGACAACACAAACCCCATGGTCAATTTTAGCTGTATTCCTTTATTACTTTCAGTTTCTAGACTTTCAGAAACAGATTGAAGTGGTTCAAAATCAACTTAATTTCAGATGATTCTAAATGTTCGTTATAGTTTCGAAGTGCACAGTCTTGCATTGTCTCTACTTGGGGCTTTATGATATATTTACCGGTTTGTTGTAAGTGCTGTAAATAGCTTTTATACTGCTTATACATTCTGGAACAACCTTCAAATGGACAGAAATTTCACGTTTTTTAGTGGTACAAGGAAAATAATCATAACACAGAGCAAATTGATGGAACTTTATGGAAAGCTACAAATTCCATTTCTGATAAAAATTCAGAAAAGGAAGAAGAAGTTTTTGTTGACAATGACATTATTACACCTGATTAAGCACAGAAAAAAGGTATTTATTTCTGTCCAGTTGAAGGTTGTTATAGAATTTGTAGGCAGTAGAAAAGCTATTTACAGCACATAGAAATCGGTTAACATATCATAAAGCCCCAAGTAGAGACAATGCAAGACTAGGCACTTTGAAACTATAAAGAATATTTAAAATTATTTAGAAATATTTAGAAAAGGAAGTCGATTTTTCAACCACTTCAACCTGTTTGAAAGCCTGAAACTGAAAGCAATGAAGAAATACAGCAAAAATTGACCATGGAGTTTGTGTTGTCAAAAAGAATGCCTTGTATACCATTTACAGCAAAACAAAAAAGTTTTTTATTTAAAAAATTTAATCACGGTCAGGAATATGCAGATAAATTTGACCCTAATGCAGTTAAAAAAGCAATGAAATTGTAAAACTTCCTGTAGGACAATACATATTCAACAGCAAAGAATATCTAAGCAGTTCTCACATTGCTTCATTTTTTATCAGATACTATTCAAAAATTAAGTCCAGCTCAATTCCACAACCTGATCAAAACAGAATACACACTTTGGAAGAGTTTAGTAATCATAAAGAATGTATTAATCCAGATGAACACTTAGAAGATATAAAAACACAAGAAGATGAAATTCTGGATTTAATTGAAACTAATGACAATTTTTTCGTTAATTGAATCAAACTAACAAATTGCCTTGCCTGCGTGAATATTTATACTGTTTCTCATAGTAATATTATTTTAATTAAAGTTTTTTAAGAATTATGTTTTACTATCCATAAGTTATCAATAATGTAATTATGCAGCAAATCCCATATAAAATACATTTTAATACATTTTGTTTATTTTATAACAGTTAAGGATCAGTATTGGGGCTAAATAATGTTAAAATATCAGTTTGGTGGCTTGTTTACAAATTGTTAAACTGAGAGAATTTGGAAAAAATAAAAAAAATTCAAAAATTTAGGTTTTTTTTGTAAAAGTGTAAAATGTTGGTTCTAAAAATTAAAAATTTTTACCTATAAAGTTAATTTTTAAAAAGATCGAATAATTTTACCTACAAATAGTTAGTTTAAGCACAATTAATGACATGCGGGGTAAGAAATGTATAACAGAAGTATCAGAATTGTGTAATGTTTTGTATTAGCTTCTAAAATTTTAGTAATTCAAATGATTGATTCTCAAAAAGTGGTACATTTTTTGTTTATTTAATAATACTTAAAGGGTCACTATAAGAGCTAAATAATGTCAAACTTTCAGTTTGGTTACATGTTTACAAATTTGTAAACTGAGAAAAAAATAAAAAATTCAAAAATTTAGTTTTTTATGTAAAAATGTAAAATTTCGGTTCTAAAAAGTTAAAATTTTTGCCAATAAAGTTAATTTTTTAAAAGATCGAATATTTTTACCTACGAATAGTTAGTTAAAGCACAATTAATGACATGTCTGGTAAGAAATGTATAACAGAAGTATCAGAATTGTGTAATGTTTTGTATTAGCTTCTAAAATTTTAGTAATTCAAATGATTGATTCTCAAAAAGTACTACATTTTTTTCGTTTATTTTATAATAGTTAAAGGATCATTATAAAGGCTAAATATTGTCAAAATATCAGTTTGGTTGCATGTTCCAAAAATGGTAAACTGGGAAAATGTGGAAAAAAATAAAAAATTCAAAAATTTAGTTTTTTTTGTAAAATTGTAAAATTTTGGTTCTAAAAATTAAAAATTTTTACCAATAAAGTTAATTTTTAAAAAGATCGAATATTTTTACCTACGAAAAGTTAGTTAAAACACAATTAAAGACGTGTGTGGTAAAAAATGTATAACAGAAGTATCAGAATTCTGTAATGTTTTGTATTAGCTTCTGAAATTTTAGTAATTCAAATGATTGATTCTCAAAAAGTGGTACATTTTTTCGTTTATTTTATAATAGTTAAAGGATCACTATAAAGACTAAATAATGTCAAAATATCAGTTTGGTTGTATGTATAAAAATTGGTAAATTTGGAGAATTTAGACAAAATAGAAAATTCAACAATTTAGGTTTTTTTGTAAAATTGTAAAATTTTGGTTATAAAAATTAAACATTTTTAACAATAAAGTTGATTTTTAAAAATATGAAATAACTTTACATATAAATAGTTAGTTTGAGCACGATTAATATCATAGACACATGGGTTGGTCAATTTGAGTTAAAAATGGCCTCATCGTGGTCCACATGATCTGAAATATCACATATATTATTTTGAGCGAAATCTAAGACTATCGATCTAACACCTTGGAATGAAGGTCTTTAAAATAGTAATTTATTACAGAAAGCCAGTCTTAAAATCATCGTAGAATATTTATTAATTACTATAAGTATTCCAAAATCTCTTGATATGCGTAACTTTTGGAAATTCGTATAGAAGTACAGCAGTGTACCCAGAATTTTGAGGGAGGGTGTACCTAGACTTCAATCAACCGAAATGCTATAATACCAACCAACCCTCACACACACACGACACGCGCGCGCGCTGCACGCAGACGCGCATACGCGCGCGCGCACACACACACACACACACACATACACACACACACACACTCACACACACACACACACACACACACACACACACACACACACACACAAACAGAGATGGAATGAAAATGATATATATATATATATATATATATATATATATATATATATATATATATAGTTTTAGTTTAATAAAATATTTCATTTTGCTAATAAATCAATCGTAAAACTTGAATTATGGGCTTAAAAAATGATATTTAAATCAAATAACTAGTTTAAAAACAAAAAACTTTCTTTTTTAATTTTTCTTTTCAGCACAAAAAATGCATTATAAAAATTCATTTATGGAATTTTAACCTCCCTACTATTGGCAGAAATGCGCACAAAAACATTTAAAAATTAGTCAAATTATGATCTTTTTCGTTCTTGGAGCGTATTTCGTGCCAAGACACCGTTGTTAAGATGTGCAGATTTTATTATAGCTTTTTTAAATTCTAGAGTTTCCAAAAGACACTGTAACAGTTATGATTGGAACAATCGCTTCTGCATGTTACATGATTTGTATTGCTTTTAGTGATACCACATGGAAACTTTATGCAGGTTAGTAGTTTTTATTTTCTTGTTTGGGAAATTATTTTAAAAAAATTATTATATTTCATATAATTCCTATCATAAAAGATTATTTGTTAACCTACTTTGCAGGAACGGCAGCTCATTGTAGACATAAGTGAGCACGGTCGGAGAAGCTAGGGGGGGTGGTTACCCGGGGTAAATCGAATTTCGAATTCTAGGAGGGGGGTCCCAGGGGGGTCCGGACACCACCTAGCTTTTTAGGGGGAATCGACCCGGGGTGCGAAATTTTGAAATCTAGAGGGGGGTTAGGTGGGGTCTGGTGTTCAAAGCAAAACAGTTTTAAACCATAATAACTTTAATAATTGTTCTTTTTATAGGATAATACTTCATTTTATTGAATAAAAAGCCATATTCATGTATAAAAAGGGTGTAAAAGCATGAATATGTGATGAAAATTCACGTTTTTGGAAGAAAATTTAGTATATAAAAGGTACCTAAAATTTTCCCGAGGGGGGAGGGGGGGTCAGATTTCAAAATCTAGAGGGGGGTCAGGGATAAAAAATTCGGAAATTTGGGGGAGGGGGGCCCTAGATTTTCGTCTAGGGGGGTCCCAAAATTTTGAGGCTAAGGGGAGTGGACCCCACCCTGCCCCATCCCCCTTTCTCACCTATGATTGTAGAGCAGTTTCACCAACAAAAACAATATTTTTAATTCACATTACAATTTAATAGTGTTACTCAGACGCAAACACTTTTATTGCAGGACTTCCCTGGTATCTATGTAGACTTTATCTGATTTTAAACTTTTTTTATTAATTTTTTAGCTTACCAAAAATGTAGAGTATTTAAACGCATTATTTTTAATTTTGTTATAAAAATTTATTTAGCTGGTGGATTTACTTTGTTGTCAACTTTGTACCTTCCCGGTTTTCGCTCTTTCTTCAGCAAGATTGCAGGACAAGAAGAAAGTGGTGAGTAATTTGAAATCATAGGTGAGCACGGTGTCGGCATCCAGGGGGGGTAGTACCCGGTCACCCGGGGTAAATCGCACTTTAAATTCCAGGAGGGGGTCCGGGCCTTTTCTAGCTTTTTAATATTGTGTAAGGTGATATGATGATATGAACAGCAAATGCCATTTTATATGGGGAGATTGGGTGTTGAATCAAATGAAATCAGAGGAATTAACCGTGAGTTTATAAATTTGAAATCTGTAGAGGTGTGGAAGTGGGGCAGTCACTTTAAAATTAAAAAAAACACTTCTAAACTATAAATTGATCATTTTATAAGGTAACAGACCTGTGCACTCCTTCCCCCGCACACCCAGGGTTATAAATGGGAGGGGGCATTTTAAAAATAAAGGGGCACGCGGGGGAGAAGCAGAAAAAAAACAGGGAATCAAAGAAAAAAAGCGAAATTAAAAAATAAATCTAAAATGGCCTGACTTCCGTTAAAATAGGCTAAAAACAACAATTTCGCGAAAATATGTCAAAAATAGGGCGCATATTTTTTAGTATATTTTTTTTTATTTTCGAGCGGGGCGGGGGGGAACAAAAGGAAAAGAGGGCATAACCACTACTAATAAAGCAAGGGGCTTTACCAGACAGTGCACAGGTCTTAGATAATGCTGCCTTTAATTATTATCTACTATTAAGGTTTTTAATAGGTCAAAATACCATTTTTGTTAACAGTTCACGTTTTTAGAAGAATAAACTTTCAGTTAATTTTATTATTATATCGTTTTCTAAAAAAAAGTTTGTAATATTTTTTTTAATATTTTTAACTTTTAGCTCGAATATTCGCCGCGATTGCAATCCTGGAGAACATCACACCGCTAGTGGCTGCGGTGATCTTTAACCAACTCTTCGTTCTGTCAATGAAAGTTATCCACTTCACTGGTTTCCCATTCCTGGTCTCCGCCCTGTTGCACTTGCCCGTACTTATCGGAATGGGGTAAGAGAGCATTTTAACACACTTATAATAAAAAAATTTTATTATGATAATAAAAAATACCTGCCAGTGGCCGAAATTAATTCAGTTACCCTAGTTGACTTAAATCGGTAATTTCCATAGGTGGGCAGGGAGGAGGGTTGGGTTGGTTTCAGAAAAGTGGCCCCCCGTGCCCCCCCCCCCCCGTTTTGGAATTGCCCCCCCCCCCCCCGATAAAACCCCCGGGGGAGGCAGTGCACAGCTCTGACATAGTCAAAAAAAAAACACTATTTGATTTATTTTCAGGATCATCATATTAAGAAGCTTTGAATCCAGTTATATAGTTCGTATTTTATCCTATAGGATTTCAGCTAAAAGCTTGGGAGAAATCAATATACATTATGTCTATTGATTTACCAGCTTCCAACGCACATAGCCAATCCAAAAGTGCAGATAAAAGCTGCAAACCTACAGATTTTCTCGACAAAAACCCAAATTGTTCTTCAGATATTAATTTGTTTTTACGTAGGTACTGAATTAGGGGGTCATATTTGATGGTTTCCAGTTTTTCGAGCATATTGAAGAAAGAGATATCCCTCTATAGTTTTCTTTTAGCGATGCTAGACTTTTTTTAAAAATGAGGGAAATGAATGCATCTCTCCATACATCTGGCTCTTTGCCAGTTTTCATCGGTAGCTCAAAAATGCGCGCAAGAGGAAGAGATAACGTGTCACTAGTTGTAATGAATAATAGGCTGGAATATCATCAGGAGTTCTGAGAACTTTTTTGGTGAATTTAATTTTTTTTTTCAACTTCGTAGAATGGAAACAAAACATTACTTATACATACATTTTCATTAACGCGCGCCTCAAATTTCGGCAATTTTTCGTCATATTTGGTAAATACACTGCTAAAATACTCTTTAAAAATATTACATTTTTCTTGTGGGTCTAAACATAGGCTACCGTCCTGTCTTTTAATAGGTCATATTTCAGAGATTCCTTTCTTTAAGTTTTTGTTAGCATGACTATAGAAACTACGTATATTATTACTATCAATTGCTTCTTTTTCTAGATTTTTATAAAATAATTTTCTTAACGCTTTTTATAAGGTTTTGCACAGGCTTTGTAATCTATTTTAGCTGTGTTATTATTTTTTAAAGTTGGTATAATTTTTTTTCTTTTCTTTTAAAAGCTCTCTTATGTTTTTTGGTTATTTAAACTTTTTATTATAATTTTGTAATCTTTGGGTTTTGTAATCGTGGTATACGTATAACCACGCTGAACCCCCTTGAGATTGTTATATGGTAGAATTAAAAATTTAAAGGTTAGGAGAATTAATTTTAAAAACATTTTCTCGCACTTTGGATTGTTTAGCTGTAATTCAATGTACTCATTTATCAGTTGTTAATGTTTTGGAAATCGAAAATTTTAAGGTATCAAAATAATTATAGATTTATTTTTATTGAATAATTGGAAAATAATGAAGTATTTAGTATAAACAAGTTAAGAAACAAAATTTTTTTAGGCCTTTTATAACGTTTAGAATTTGGATCCCTCGGACCCCTCCTTTCCGAAATTTTGTTTAGGGTTGGACCCCCCTTTTCGAAATTTTGACTGCGCCCATGCTCGCACCACTGATTTTTACCGTAATTATTTTGATTTTTTTAGGTTTATTCATGTAATAGTCATGGAGGATAACCGAGATTCAAATGAAACAGATATTCTTACAGACAACATGGAAACAAATGAAATTTCTACATAATATTTTTAAACGAATTATATGTACCTAAACTGGATTGTACCCCCAGAATGGGTTTTTTAGTCCTGTACGGATTTTCACGTTTTGAAATTATATACACGGTTTACCAAGGAATATAAAACTTTTGATAATCTCCTAAAACGAATCACATCATTGCAGTAATCTCGGAATACTTACTTACGAACTGAACTTAATTGTTCCCTGTCAGTTTATATTTTAAATATTTTTGACAATTTTATGGTAATTTTAAACAAGAGCTGTTTTAATCAAGTATTTAGCCAGTAACGCATTGTTTGTTATGAAACATTTTGTTTTATTTTTATATATTTTTATATTATTTAAGCTGTATTTAAAATGTTTAATATCATTACTGTTTTATTGATGTCTAACATCATTATCACTTTTTATGTGTTAAATCACTTTTTCTATTATGTTTACGTAATTTTAAGGTATTTTTATAGCTCTTTCATTTAAAACCAGGTGTGCCTAAGCTTATACGTGTGCAGAATTTGTTTTGCTTTTTTGGTATTATGTTTTGTTATTAAAATGTGCAACTTACAGGTTTGCTTCGTTAAATGTTATGCAAACTACACCCTCCTTTTATTCAAAATACCACCAACATAGTATTGTTGGTGGTATTTTGAATGGACTTTCTCGTGGTCTTTAAAATAATTTATTTAATTTAAGCGACTTGATAATCTTTTATATTTAATTTAATTTATCTTCATATTTTACCCAGATGACACGGAACTTTTCTATAATTTTTAATCTCAAGGGGCAAAAATTCGGACTTTTTTTGAGAGCCTAAATATGGAACCCAAATTTCAAATTTTTGTTCGATAGTTTTTCTTAAAGCGTATCTGTTGGCTGTTAAAATGAATTTTAACCTTCAAAAAAGTTTAAATGGTATTTGATTTTAATCGTATAGTATTAGATTTCGTTTAAAAAATGTATCATGAAAATTGAAAAGGGTCAATTATTTTTAGTGTACCGCACCTGTACTTTTACAATTTTTGTTTATATAATGACTGTTTTAATAAACACGGTGTTATTAAAAAAATTTGAAAATCTTAGTGCTATGAAAAAAAATCGTCGTTGTTAAAGCAAATTCTTGCTAATTTTATACCAGTGGTATAAAATTAGCAAGAATGTTGCTTTCACTTAAAAACCGTATTATTTAAAAAATTTGAAAATCTTAGTGCTGTGAAAAAAATCGTCGTTGTTAAAGCAAAATGAATCACCAATGGTATAAAATTAGCAAGACTGTTACTTTCACTTAAAAACAAACTTAAAAAACTTAGTGCTGAAAAAAATCGTCGTTTTAAGGCGAAATGAATCGCAAATTTACGTAAATTAATGTAACTGTCCTGTCACTGTCCTTTAAAAAGAGTCCTAGTTACGCAAATTAGCTGACTGACTGTCACTAATTTATATGGTGACTCATTATTTTGCCGAAGCACCACGAATCGTTTATGATTATATTGTCGTTACTTTGACTCCAACAGTCGCAATCAGTTGAAAGTCAATGTGACTTTGACTTATTTTTTTACATTGTTGTGTATTAGGAGATAAAAAAGGTTACAGTTACGAATAATTTATGACAATTTTGACTCATTGTGTCAGAGTAACGGCGATATAACAATGTATTTTCATTATTCAGTTCTATAAGGCATAAAATTATTAGTTGTATACTAGTTTTGGTAAATAGCAGGGGGGGCAAGGTAAGCACTTTGTCCAAAATATGTGCCGGCCCAAAAGTTTATTTTTAAAAGCCCAAAAGCCCAGTGCTCCTCTATTTAAAAAGGAATCGGGTCGAAATTTTATATGTGTGTACAGTGGACCCTGGGGTATAATTGCGATGCATTAGGTTTTTTTCAGAATCAAGTGTTGCACCAGGCTGCATCACTTTTTAACATACACAAAATACGACCGACCGCTTGGTACGCATTTGGGCGATTATAAAATGCTGTCTATCACTCTATAGTTCCACAGGGTGCTGTTTGAAATCAGAAAAGATGGCACCTATCGCTCATATTCTATATGCATTGTGACTTGTTATGCCGTAGTAACGACGATATGTCATAATCATGTTTGATGTTTATTAAAAAATTCCAGCGTAAGGTATCTATGATCTCTGGCTGGATTTTGTGAGTTATCAAAAAATTAAAAAAAGTTTTTATATCATTCTCTATGAAGCCTTTCAGTTAAGTATTAATTTTTTTGTTTTGTTGTTTAAAACACAGTTGTTTAAATATAATGTGCAACATTGCGAACGTATTGTTTCTTGCCTTAGTTTTTTTATGTTTTATTGAATTATACTATGATTTTAATTAACGGCGACACCATTTCTACAATCTCAGTGTTATATTTAAAAACTTAGAGATCAGTGTCAAGTAGTGATGTTCCTACCATCCAATATCATGCTGCGAAGCTTCGGCCATTTGAAGTGATGGAGTTCCAGAGCTCCGCCAATTAAATGAGCGATTTTAAGCTATTTTAAGCTTGAAATACATTTAAAGTTACTCTAACAGCATTTTTAGGATTATTTCTAGCGTTTTGAATAAGTTTTTAAAAAAATTAATTAGCAAACAAATTTTGACAAAAATCACTCTTTAATTATTCATGTAATTAGTACAAAAATAGCAAGAAACTTCGGAGCTCCGAGGGTTGCTCCGGAGCTCCTTAAAGTTAAGTTTTCCTGAGAAGCTCGGAGCTCCGGTAGCAAATCACTATAGTGTCAAGTAATTATTCTAAGCAGTTTTTAAAGGTGTAGCCCCAAAACTTCTCTTTTTTTGCCCTGTACGGTTTGTTTGTTTGTTTGTTTATAAAGGATGATGAGCATTCGATGTTAGTACAACATTGAGTACTTTCTTTTAAAATTTTAGCTAAACTGAAAATCCCAAATGTTTTAAAATAAAAAAAGGGTGCTTCTAAAAAGCTGATTTTTAGTTTATTTAAATAGGCACCTTGCACTGGACCTCGGTTTATACATAAAGTATGCAATACTCATAGGGAGTCACCATAATGGATCCTTACCGTATCTCCAACTTATCTTTGGTAGTATGCAGATCAATGGGCCCAAAGGGCGCGAAATTTCGATCGGTTGATCTGCATACTACCAAAGATAAGTAGGAGTACGGTAATTATCCATTATGGTGACGCTTATGTATATTGCATATTTCATGTATAAACCGAGTTCCAGTGCAATAGAAAGAAAAATGGTAGTTGTAAAATTATGAAACTATTTTACAAAAAAACACGTTAATTGTGTGATTTATTTTTAGAAATAATAAAAAAATGAATAAAATGTTTATAAAATTTAATTATTTAACTTATATTTAATATTTCTCACTCTATTTATTGTTGTAATGAATGATAATAACTTAATAACGTGTACTCTAATGAAAATATTAATTGCATTACACCGTTTATAAAAACGTTTTTATCCATGGTTTATTTTTACACTATGCTGTAGTGATGGGCGGAACTGCGAAACCCCTGGAACTGGAACATCAGAACCGGAACCGGATTTGAGATTTTCTAAAAATCCAGAATAGAAACCGGGACCGGAATTCCAAATTTTTCCCGAAACATTCGGAACCCGGAACCGTCCATTACTACTATGCTGTATCGTTTTAATGCTAATAAATTTATTTGTTTTTGTATTTCTACAACAAAAAAAATTTAACAATTAACAAAATAATATTTGTATAAAAATATTCGCTGTGCCAAAAAAAGTTTAATGATTAGTTTTCATCGGACGTTTAGCTAATAGTTCAAGTTACACGCTTTAAATCTTTTGTAAAAATGAAAAATTAACAAGATCTTTTTTATACGTGCATTTTTGTTCAGGTTTGAGTTTTTTAAGCACCGCAAATACTAAAAATTATAAAAAAAGCATTTTGACTTCTAAATCAAATTGTGGTAAATAAAATAATTTCTAACTCAAAACTACTCAGTAACAAATTGATTTACCTTTATAATAAAAGTAAATGGTGTAATTACGACTATGGTAAAATAAATTACCGTGAAAAACTCGTTTACACGTCTGAGAAGATTATTTTAAGCAAAACATTGTTTTATTGATAAAAACAGATGACAGAAATTCCCTTAGAAGTATAAATTTTTCGAAATTGTTAAAAAAGTAGTCACCAAGCATGAGCAACTTAATAATAGTTCTGAATAACAAAACTATCAGCCAACTGAAAGCAAAACGACTATACCGAACAATGTGACAAAGCTACTATGATCAAAAATATAGAATAAAGGAAAAATGAGACACTTAAATCAAACTGTTTGAAAAAAACAGGTCCCATTTACATGGAATATAGTTTAAATGGGACCAAGAATCGAAAGGCCCATTTAAATAGGACCGGTAACGGGCCAGAAGAGCCATGGGACGTAAGAGCTAGGTACTAAAGAACCGGATAACAAGGGACCTAAGATCCAACCAGCCAGAACGAAAGGGACAAAAGAGCCAAATGGGAAATAATCATGAAAAACAGAAAAGAGCCAAGAATGCAGAAAGATGGACTTAAGAGCCTGACCTTTTAGGACCAAAGAGCCAGAAAATAGGGACTTTAGAGCCTTTGACTGCGCTTTGTTTTTAAATAACGGTATATAGCGTAATTTTCCTAATAAACCCATTTAAAGGGACATTCGAGCCATATTTTATTTTTTAAACTTATTTCAACAAATTTTCCTTTGAAACACAAACCACATGAATTTTAAAACTAAAATTTACTTTTATCAAATTTTTTAATCACTCGTTTATGCGTTTTATTTGCGATTAATCCGTTTTTTACGAGAAAAATTCATAGGTCAACAGATTTTTTTAATTGTATTTCTAATTCGCCAAAAAAAATAAAACTTCCACATTTGCAGTATTTTCACTTTTTACATTTTCATTTAAATCAATAAAGTGCGCTGTTACGAATTGCCAATTTTATTGTCCTGTCTGTATCGGTATCCCTATTACTGATTTGCCGAACTCATAATAAATTTTTAGTCATATTTTTTTATAAATTATTTATGACATAATTATTTTAATTTTTGTGGCATTATTTTATTTTTTTAAGAAAAAACACTTTAATATGAATACAAAAATTTGTGTTAAAAGATATTTTGTAGTTTGTATTAACTTTCGACAGGCACGTTCTATTATTACAACTAGCTTTGAAAAATGCTCTAAGAATAGAGCAGGAAAAAGGGGCGATTTTTCCCCGGGCGTATGTTCAGACAGAAAAGATGTGGACTAGTCTGAGATGGACATTATGTGGACTATAGAAAATTTGCATTTGGTTTGAGCAGCTGCTCACTAAATAAAAATTTCTACCATATGATAACGATTTGTTTATACATTGATCTAATCACACAGCACTGTTGCATTTTTTTAGTTTGATAAAATGTCAATTGAAAAAATTATACTCACAGCAATCTTTGACAAGCGCGAAATCGCCACTTTTTCAATTCGAAGGTTATATTTGTATGTGTAAGAAAGAACTATAAATTTGAAAAAGTGGCGATTTCGCGCTTGTCAAAGATTGCTGTGAGTATAATTTTTTCAATTGACATTTTATCAAACTAAAAAAAAATGCAACAGTGCTGTGTGATTAGATCAATGTATAAACAAATCATTATCATATGGTAGAAATTTTTAATTAGTGAGCAGCTGCCCAAACCAAATGCAAATTTTCTATAATCCACATAATGCCCATCTCAGACTAGTCCACATCTTTTCTGTCTAAACATACTGCTGGGGAAAAATCGCCCCTTTTTCCTCCTCTATTATTAGAGCATTTTTCAAGGCTAGTCTACCACTTTTTTTAAATAAATTAAAAAATAGCCTAATAAACTATAGTTTTAGCTGCGCAATGACATATGTTTATAATCATTTCGTTGCCGAGATATACTTTTTAAATAAAAAATAATAAGAAGAAGATGATGAACTTAAATTACGAAATTTACCCGCGTTGCTTAATTATAGTTAGTGCCTTGCAGTGGCGCTCCAGAAATTATTTACCTACGTTCTCTAAATATAGTTGGCGCGATGCCGTGCGCCAATGATTGCAATTATAATTCTAAAGTAAAAATAATAGTAAAAAAAGATGATGAACATGAATTACAAAATTTACTCACGTTCTCTAAGTATAGTTGGCGCGGTGCGGTGGGTTAAATTGCAGTGTGGCACCCCCGCACCACCGATGATTATCTACCGGGGCGTGGCGCTCCCGCGCCACCGACGCTTATTATTTTTTTTTAATAAATAAAACTTTGAATTAATTTTGTCATCAGTAATGCAAGAATTAAAAAAAGTACTCTGTTGTTTCCGCGCGGTTGAAGCAGATGGCGCTGGGATTTGGTTCCGTTTCTGCCGCCAATTAAAACTCGTCTGCTTTTTTTGTGCGGTTTTTATGAGGGGATGTTGGTTGTCTGCTCTCTACAATCCTTATTGTTGCCAAAAGGCTGTTATTGTGCGGTTGGGAGTTTTTATTTGTCTATTTTTCAAATTTTTTATTTTAATCAATAAATCGATAACAAGGACCTAAATCAAAAAAGTGCTTCCTAAGAAAGTTGCGTAATTCCTTCTTCTTTCTTATGAGCCCATGTTTATTTTTGATGAATCAGTAACGAATAAGGAATATCGCTTTTAATGATGGAGCGTTGGAATAATAATAATAATAATAATAATAATAATAAGAAGAAGAAGAAGAAGAAGGTTTTGAATTTCAAAAATTTACCCACATTCTCTAATTATGGTTGGCACGGCACCACGGGGCTAAATCGCCCCGTGGCGCTCCCGCGCCACCCATGATGAACTTTCAAAACATAAAAGTTATAGCCCCACTTTTTCCGATGAAAACACCAACTGCGATATAATTTATTTTTATATAATAAAACGTAAATCTCATACTAGGATCTGTCGACACGGATGGAGCTCAGGAGCTCCTCCCTTATTCAAATAATAAAAAAATAGTTATCAGTAAAATACATTATTAATATATGATAGTTTTATAATAATTTTAATTAATAATTTTAAATGTGTTGAATATTTAAAATTTTGGAATTATTTCTAAACTCAGTTTTTTAGAAAAAACTAAAAAGTCGGCTATCTTACCTGGCATAGCTTAACAAACGCGCCTAAGACGAGTTTTCTCTTAGTTTGTAAATTAAATAAATTACATGATTTAGCATGTAGACGAATTAAGAAATTCAAATAACTGAAATATCTCTCTATTGGCTAAAATTAAAATGTGTAAACGTAAGAGGGACAAAAAACCAAACTTAGTTAGTTGACCGGTCGTCGAGAAACATTTTAAGTATCACACCCAAGCAAAGAAAAAGATTGTTTAACTAGAATGAAGTAATAACATTTGTTTTTTAAAACCATGGAAACTAAAAAAATTGTAGCAAATGTGACAAATTAAACTTTACAAATAATTAAAAACCTATTTTAAAGTTTCAAACTTCCGAAATTATACAAAAAATAATTTTATTAACGGTTTTTTTACGTTGGTTTTTTGGTCCCTCCTATGATGTCGATTTACGCATGTAACCGTTATTTTTAAAGAGTTCTTTTCCTTTTGGCTCTTTGGTCCCAATGTTTCTCCCTTTTGGGCTCTTTGGTACCCAGCTCTAAGGTCCCGCATTTTTTCTCCTAATCTCTTTACTTTTCTCCATTGGCTCTAAGGAAACTTTTTTGTGATTTTTCGGTTCCAAAAAATGCGGTTCTTAGGTCCCAAAATTGCGGCTCTTTAGTACTCGTGGCTCTTTCGTCTTCAAATCATAGGACTTTTGTTTTCAAGCAGTTTGTTCTAAGTGTCATTTTTTCTATGTTATATATTTTTGCTATAACACGTCAGGTTTTTAAGGACCCCTCAAAGTGTCATATAGTATTAGTGATCACATCATTGCTCTGTGGGAATGCTTGTGAGAGGAGCTGTTTTATCCAATTAGCGCTTAGGACAAAAACTGATGTTTAATGAATGAGAGATCCCCATTTTTTTCCTAGGCGGCAATTGGCTAAAATTGATTCTAAAAAGTCATAACTCTGTAAAAAAATTTAACACTAAAAACTTTCGTTTAATTATTAAATGGAAGGGTTTTGACCATCGTGACACGTCACGAAATATCATAAGGAGTTTTTAAGAACCCTTAAAATATCATATAGTATTCGTGATCAAGTTGTATATGTTTTTCTCTATGGGAATGGTTGTGGGAGGAGCTAATAGAATAACTTTTAGCCAATTAATTAGTGCTTGGGAAAAATTAATCTCTATAATGGATGAAAGATCTCCTTTTTCATAAGCACTAATTGGCTAAAAGTGATTCTATAACTTTATAACTCTGTAAAAAATATTAACACTAGTGATGTTCCTACCCTCCAATATCATGCTGTGGAGCTCCAGCCATCTAAGCAGAGGAAGCTTCGGAGCTCCTAAAAGCGGAGCTACGGGGAACATCACTAATTAAAACCGAACAAATTCTGTTTAAATGGGAGAATTTTGACCATCGTGAACCTAATAAAACTAAAAAGTTTACAAAATCTTATTACCGCGTTCGCTGCTTTCACAAGCTGCTTTTAAAACCAACCTTTAAAAATCGTGTCAGAGCACGATATAAAGAATCAACATTTAATCGGTGATGTTCCCCGGAATTCTGGAAAATCAAAGAGTATAATTGTGGGAAATTTGTGAAAAATCTAAGAGTACTGTCATGGATTATTTTGTCAAAATAATTTTTAGACTTTTTTAAAAATGCAGATTATAATTCTATTTGATTTATGGTCGATGAAGCCTTGGGAACTTGGAGCTGGAACTTGGAGCCAAAAATAGGGAACTTTGAGCTGTAAATGGGGAACTTGGAGCTGTAAGTAGGGACCTTGGAGCCGAAAATCAAAATCGCTAGAACGTTTACCTATGCCTAAGCGAACCTAAATCTAACAAGGTTCCAAGTTCCCATTGCTCGTGGCTCCAAGTTTCCAAAAATTTCTCATGGCTCCAAGTTCCCTGCTTGTGGCTCTAAAGACTCCGTACCTTCTATTTGGCGGCATTTCGAAGTTTTCGCAAATATAATAATTGCAAAAATAATGCTTTTGAAATCCTTGTTTGTTATTTCAAGCTAATATGTTTTTTTAAAATATATTTTAAAATAGTTCTCGTAAAATTTAAGTAAATATCCCGGTAAGGACGGGGTGCCTGAATTGAGAAAAATGGTTTTTACCTGCCTCCTACCTGCCTCCATCGAAAATTTTGCTGCCTCCTATCTGCCTTTACCTTGCTCCTACCTGCCTCCGAGGCAGTTTTATTTGCTTCCTACCTGCATCCTAACCTGCATATGCTTCAACATAGGAGGCAGGTTCACCTACCTCCTACCTGCCTCCGAGTTAGTTTTACCTGCCTTCGAGGCAGTTTACCTGCCTCCTAACTGCCCGGCAGGGCTCCCTATCATAAGAGTACGGCACGAAACAGTACCACATAATAGTCCCTGGTTTCTCAAAAGAGTACGCACGAAACAGTACTGGAACAAAAGAGTACGGCACAAAAGAGTACGGACGCAAAAGAGTACTGTGATATTGCGTGCAGAAACTAGCTGATTTTAGTGATTCAAATGGAAATTTGCATATTTAAGAAATTAATTTACGCATATTAAAGTATAATTTTTGGGCCGTGGTAATGTTGGTAATTATTTTTGTTCCATTCTTTTTTCTGTCGCGCTTAGGTTATTAGAAGTAAGCACTCAAACGGTGTATAAAAATTATCGTGTAGTAAAAAATGGGCATTTCGGACTTATCTTAAATAAAAAAAATAACTTTTTTTTAAATTTTAATCGTATGTTCTTTAAATGCTAATAAATCACGTTTTGACTTTTGCTAAAATAATTAATCGATTGAAATAATAATACATTTTTTTAAAATAAAAATCCAGAGTTTTTTGTTTTTTTTTAACTAAATCAAAGTTGTTAATTATGTTATGTGTGCTATTAAGTTATCATGCTCCGAAAAAACGATTATTAAAACAAAAAAGTCAGAATCTGCGCTTATTATTTCATCCTCCAATTTATTTAATTTTAAAAAGTTTATGTTATTTTAGCCATTTTTTACAATTATTTTTTGTATTTATCATTTTTTAGAAACTTTGAGTCCGCAAAAAATAAGAAAAATTAAAATATTACTCTTTAATTATATGCTAAATTATTTTGAAAGCGTGTGTTTATGAAGATTCTGCAAGGCTCCAAAAACTGGCGTTCCGGAGCTCCACAGGGAACATGTTTATTTGTTATAGGCCCAAATAAATCATGTATTCTACCCTAATTAAAAAATAATATAATCAATTGTGAAGTTAAACATGCTTCTCTGTATAACATGTTGGTTTTATGATGCATACAAAACAAATGATAAAGTTACAGTTTTAAATTCTGCAATAGGTTTTAAAACTGATTTTTATTAAATATTTATTTTTTGCTTAATAAAACTGTTTTTGCTTTTTGGAATTTCTGTCAAAACTGTTTTTAAATTAATTTTTCACTAAATTTCTAAAAACTTTATAAAAATATTCTTGAAAGAGAAAATAACTTAAAACATTTTTCAAGTTAAATATGTTTCAAATCGTTAATTTAAGCATAAGAAACCTTGAAGGAACATGAGCCAACTGCAGATAGTAGGAAGGAACATTAGTAATGAAGCGTAATTGGTTGTCTAAGATTTTTTTAAATTTCTTTTTTTAAATAATTTAGTTTTTACATAACAGAAAAAACCCACGGCTTAGCTACTAGTAAATTTTAAAAATGTAAAAAAAATTTAAAAATAAAAAAAAAGTTTTAAAACGTACCCGCGGTAGGCACGGTCACAACTATATTTACTCAAATTAAACAGCTCAAGGGGCTTACAGTGGCGCTAACACTCACTATGTAGTTAAATGAACAAAGAACTTTATTAAATGATCTATTAAAAATACAAGAGTTTGCTGTATAAAACGCTACTCATTAATTTTTATCGTAATAAAGTTAAGCAGCTGTTAGTAGTAATAGTTTTAACATTAAGTTATTTTTTCAGTACTCTTTTGTTCCAGTACTGTTTTGAGTCAAACGCAAAACGTGAATATCTTACTCTTTTTTGCCAGTACTCTTTCGTGCCAGTACTGTTTTGTGTCAGAGTCGCGTGGTGTACCAAACACAATTCACACAGGACTCTTATGTGCCGTACTGTTTTTTGACGGTACTGTTCTGTGGCGTACTATTTCGTGCGTACTCTTTTGCGAAACCCGGGACTATTTTGTGGTACTGTTTCGTGCCGCACTCTTATGCGTCGGCCCCGCCCGGCAGGTTCCCGTTTCAGAGCCCACCTTACCGGGATATACGTTCCAAATAAATTAATTGCTAAATTATTTTTCAAAATATAAAGTGAATGTTTAAATAAATAATAAAATCTGCGTTACGCATCCACATAAAATCAGTGGCGTGCCCAGGATTTTATTTCGGGAGGGGTAGATCTGGAGGGAAATGCTAACTCTGGAGGAGGTCTGGGGGTCGGTATCCCCATAAATGGGGGGTCTGGGGGCGAGAGCCCCTTCTCAATGGGTCCGGGTGCGGCAGAATGCCCCCCCGGGGGAAAATTTAAATTCAAGGTGCTAAAACACACTAGAAATTTTAGTTTCAGATTTATATATATTTCGAAATTTAAAGTTGTTTTATATCATTTTAAATTTAAAACATAATGTTTAAAACGTTAACAAAAGTTCAATAATATTTATAGTGATTTATTTAATAAGTTTGCCTTCGCTATTGAACGGCATAACCGATTTCAAATTAAAAAAATAAGATAAATTATCAATTTAAAATACTCGCTAAGCGGTGAAAATTTGGTTTTATTAATATGCTTTTGCAAAACACTAAGAAAGTTTCTGTATCAATATAGAAGAAAAAAACTTTTTCTCCTCCAAAATTCAAAAAAACGTAAGGGGACTTTTTTTTTCATTATGAAAAAATCCAGCTTTGCCGAGTTTCGAGGGGGGAGGTCGGCCCCCCCTCTGGGCACGGCATAGAATAGTTTTGGAATATATTCTCAAAAGTTGCTTTCATGTCTTACAATCAAAGGTCCGACTAATGCTAAAAGAAAATAAGTCGGGGTCATTCAAAAATAGTCAAAAAAGTGCTCGTGGTGATCCTCACGGTGAGTCAAAAAAAAGTTTCATTTTTTAAATAAGAGCATGGTATTTGCTTTTTTTGTTCATTTTTTTCACAAATTGAGCGAACCCACCATCTTTTATTTTTGCGAAATTGCCTCTTTTGAAGTAAAAGCAACAAAAGAATATCTACTTCTTCAGTGTCGTCCGTCATCAGATGAACGTATTTTCTCAAACTTTTCTTTAGCAGTGCTAGCTAGCACTGCAGTATGAACATCTCCTAGCGCTTAGCACGTAGCACCTCAAACTTAGCACCTAGCGGCTAGCACCACAGAGCTTAGCACGTAGGCATTTAGCACCTAGAACTTCAGTGGTGAAATGGGCTTAAGAGTTACAATCAGTTTAATTTCAAAGTGGCTATGATTCATAAGGATTACTACAGTTTGTAATAGTAATTGTCATTGATAAAAATAGTCACAGTGACGAGTATTTTATGATACTTCTAATTCATTGTGTCCTAATGATTTTTTTGTTTTAATAAACCATTTTAAATTATGCCTGAACCTGATAGCCAAGCAATTCAACCGAATAATTCGAACTAGTTCGAACTATGATTCCATTTAATTGAAAAAAATAAGCCGTTTGGCTAAAAGAAGTCTTTAATAACAATATATCTTATTTAAGTATTTTAAAATTATTAATCTATTGATGATTTCCAAATTTAACTAAGTTTCACAAAGATTGTTAAGTCTTAATAGTTAGAAATTAGCAAAAAAATATAATTATTTTTGCTAAGACTTCTTAGGTTTTCGTATTCGTTCTTGAGAAAAAAAAGTGAAAATACTTATTTTAAATCAGTCTATTATTGTTAGCGTTATGTACTGAAATCGATAAAACGACGTCAAACGAATTTTTATTTCACACAAATTTCACAATCGTTAATTTCATATTTAGTTCACTAACAAAGGGTCTTTTGTTGTTTATAGTTTTTACGCAAGATCTGTCTGAGTCATATAATAAGTTTTCCCCTAATTAGAATATTAAATTCATCGCATCAATGATTAGTGCATAATGTTAATCATAATCCTTGTCTCAAAACGAAGATTATTATACACAGCAGAAAAAAAATTAAAAAGGTTCCAAACTCAATACATATTAAAATAAGCTTAGGTAATTGCATGACAAAGTTGATTACTTTTCATAAAAAATAATTTCCTGTGTTTCGCAACTCTCGCTCTACGAGGATCGGAACAAAAACCGTCAATCACTTTGAACGATTCTGACAATTTCCGAAACAGGTTTGGCAAATAAAGACGCTTAAGTGCGTTGTTTTTTAATTTGTGTATACCGAACCACATATTTAAATCCAACGTTTTTTTTTGCTATTTTTTAACTACAACTTTTTTTTAAACGGTTTTACTTTAAATATTTTCTGCATTGTCATCTTTGATTTTTTATAAATATAGAAAAATAGTGTAAAATTTGGAAAAAATGTTTAAGTCCATTCAACAAAATTTTCTAATATTGTTTTCTGTTACATTAATCAACCATAATTGTTACTACTTAGTTTGTTTACAAAAATAATGCGGACCATATTTAATATATTTAAGATTTAACGAAGTTTTTGATAAGTTTTTTGGTAAATACTATATCGGTATGACGAACGTACTTTATGTTTTTATTTTTTAATTAAGAAATTTAAGCAAGCATTCATCAAACATTTAGAAATATTATATTTTTTAAATGCGCATATAACTTCAAGCACATTAATAGAAACGTAAATTTGGAATTGGCTAAGATCATCCAAAACTCGCGAAGCTAATAAACCAATATTAATTTATAATTATATAAATTTAAAAAAGATCATTGAGTATCCAAATATAGCAGTATTTATAAACTCCAACTTATAAATTGATATCACTGTGATACACACCGATTGTTCTATTTTTTATATGATATAATATCAAAAATATATAACACAATAATAAAGGAAAAATATGTGACTTCATATTTCTCACACACATTGACTGCTCTTATTAGGGCGCGCCCTTATTAGCACACCATTCCCCTAATAAGGGCGCGCCCATATTAGCGCACTTATCGATTTTCAAAAAAAAAATTATTAATAAGTCTGTTTTATGCAAAGGTTATTGTAACTGCGATGGCTTAGTGGTAGTGATTCCGACTACCACTGAGCAAGTGATGGTTTTGAATCCAGCAAACGGTACATTTTTTTTTATTTTCTTTACAAAAAATTGTCAATCTTATTTTTTGTTTTATTATTTTTCTTTTAACATGAGTAGCCCATCAAAAAAATAGTCGTTTGTTTTTGTTATTGTGTTTTGGAAATTATACTTATCGCATTTGGTCAACCAAAGCAATTAAGTAGTTTAGTATTCCAATTTATTTTTTGTTCAAACGGAAAAAGTGTGAAAAGTTTATTTTGCTGAAAATTGGACCCTCGTAGTAAAATTAGTTTTCTCTTAAAAAAACAATTGTTCCGTGCTCCTTTATATTTTTTCTTTAAAATTAGGACTATTCGCATTTTATTTAATAGACTAGTTCGGAATAAGGGTTTTTTAGTGTTAGGAAGAGGGTACATAACTACTAGCGCCAATCATATGTAGAGGGAAAATTGAGAAACAGCGAGCGACTAGTACATTTTACGGTTAAAAATATTTCAAATATTTATTGGTTCAAAATCTCGACCCCTTGTCTTTAAAATTTCTTAAATACTTTTTAAATACTGCAAAAGCAAAAGCAGTTTTTGGGGATTTTTAGTTTTTTGCCGCTTCGTAGGGACGGCGCTGCTGGCGCGCTTGACTGCCAGTTTTTTAATGTTTCAATTACAGAAAATGCTTAATTTTAAAGTTTGGAATGGACTTTTTAAAATTAATTTTTAAATTTTGAATAGTTTTACAAGCAAAACATTAAAAAAACCTAGGTAGGTTTAAAATTAGTTTAAAAGCACAAATTTCATCTTAATTTTTACTAATTCGAAATCACTGTTCAGGAAAATACTATTTTAGTGGTGATTTCAAACTATTGTGACGTTTAATTAAAAAAACAAAAATTTATTTAGCACAAACTGATATATTACAGCACTTCAACGTAGTGAAACATGTCATCGACTAGCAATTTTTTTGAAGTACAGGTTTAAACTTAAGAAACTAAGAAAGCTAAGATTTTTTCAAATTTTATTATTTTCTTTTTGTACCCTCCCTCGTACAGTAAAAGACGCTTATTCCGAACTAGTCTATACACAAGTAAATCTTATCATTAAAAAACAAGATGACTATTTTTTTGGTGGGCTACTCATGTTAAATTAAAAGAAAAATAATAAAACAAAAATAAGATTGACAATTTTGTGTAAGGAAAAAAATAAAACGTACCGTCCACGGCATTCGATATCGTCACTTGCTCAGTGGTAGTCTGAATCACTACCACTGAGCCATCGCAGCTACAATGACCGCCGCATAAAACAGACTTATAAATCTTTTTTTTTTTAAATCGATAAGTGCGCTAATAAAGGCGCGCCCTTATTAGGGCCATGGTGTGCTAATAAGGGCGCGCCCTAATAAGAGCAGTCAATGTGTGTGAGAAATATATGAAGTCGCATATTACTCTTTTATTATTATGTTATATATTTTTGATAATATTACTGAAACTTTCTTTAGTGCAAAACGTTTCTAATTTTTTTGAATTATGTATACAATATATATATACATTTTTTTAGCCTAACTTCAAAATCATCATTTCAAAACGACAAAAATTAACCTTAGAAGAATGACGCGTGACTGATAATATATGCGCATTTTGTGCACAAGTTCGCCTTTAAAAGTGAGAAACGTTTCTGTTGGTGGTATTCAAGCCGTAATACATGCAAGGATATTAAATAGCTACGTACGTATTAAAGAGTATCGCTTACACGTTTACCTCAGTAATAGCAGTTTTTTTTACCATTTTTGTGCATAACACTTAGTAGCAGTGCTAAAAAAATCTGTCAGTTCCTGATTTGCCTTAATTTAATTTGAATAAAAATAATGTGTATGAAAACACCAAAATATGCACAGAAGAATATATATAAAATTTTACGCTGTTTTAACTAGTATTTTATGAACATATAAGAACTTATATGCAAAAAAATGTACGAGTTTTACCCTACGCCGTGGGTATAGCTTCTTTGTTAGTCGAATTTAATTTTTTGAAGGTCAATTTTCTTCTGTAAACTGTTTGCCGCTCTATAAAATTCGCCTTTCTCCGCCCGCACAGTCGCGAGCAGTAACGCGCGCTTTTACAGCACAGATTACGATGATGATCACATCTGCTCACGCTCACCAAATTGACTACGGTATGACCAATGATGCAGTTTCTGGCACAATTTAACCAAGCAATAGGCATTAAGCCCTGGATATACTGATTTACCAAAGAGTCTAAACCCAAAGGACAAAATCCGAAAATAAGTTTTAGATGATCTAAGCTCCTTTTTTTCAATTTAATAGTTTTTCTTTAGTTTAAAATGCCAAAAATACAGGATAAAACAAAAAAAAAGTTTTTAAATCACCGTAAATCAGAGTGTTTTGTTTTTTCTTTTCTTTGAACATTGTGAATGGATTATCTAGCAGGCTTCGGGCGCATATTATTTTGCAACGTGATGTTAAACCTATAAACGCTTCCTTTAATTATTTATTAGTCATATTATTTCTTACACAATAGTTTTCGAATTGTAATTTAAAACTTTCAACGGTTAGTATATCTCATTATAGAGCACGTAAGGGCTAATGGCAATTCATTAGGTCACATTCACAATAACGCTTCTATTTGTTACCTACCCATAATATTGTGTTTTTTTTTAAATTTAACAGAGAACATTTCTCATTTTAAAAAAAGTGTTTTAATATTTTAGATAGTCCACCGTTAGTAAAATATTGCCGGAATTTCTAAAAGTAACGATGGCTGAAATCGACGAAGTCCCCGAGCCTATAGTCGAATCACGACCTAGACTCCGGCTGCCGTCCGCCGCTAAACTGCGGTCGACTCTCAAAGAAATCAACACGGAGCCGGTCATGTTCCTATTCGCCATTCAAATGGGCGTCTACAGCACGATCATGCAGCCGTTTATTTATTTCAGGATTTGCGTTCACAACTACATAGCGGATCAGGTGAGTTATATTTCGTCGTTATTATGACAGATACGGTGAGAGGCGTCACGAAATGACCGTAAAGGTTGGTTCATACTTATGACAAAACGTCCTTTGGACAAAGTCCAAAGGACAAATACAGTGTAAAAACTTCGTTTGGACTTTGTCCAAATAACAAAGTCCAAAGGACAAAATCCAAAGGACAACGTGTTCATACTTTTTTGTCCTTTGAACTTTTCCTTTTGAATTTTGTCCTTTGGACTTTGT
This sequence comes from Microlaimidae sp. YZB2_3, assembly GCA_030248175.1. Taxonomy (NCBI): domain Eukaryota; kingdom Metazoa; phylum Nematoda; class Chromadorea; order Desmodorida; family Microlaimidae; species Microlaimidae sp. YZB2_3. The sequence goes on along the minus strand of JASAMX010009110.1, from coordinate 2,482 downwards.
CCAAAGGACAAATTTTAAGTAGCATTCATACTTCGTCCAAAGGAAAGAGTCCAAAGGACGTTTTGGCTTTTGTAAAATTGTCCTTTGGGCTTTTTACTTTGGATTTTGTGCTTTGAACTTTGTCCAAAGGACGTTTTGTCATAAGTATAAGCCAGCCTTTAGTGTGACTCTTTTATCTTTGAAAACACCAATTTTATAAACGCTATGAGTCAAAGTCACGTTGATTGTATACCGACTTTGGCTTTTTATGTCGTGGTTATGTCGATATGACAAACAAACATTATTATGATAAGTAGAAGAAAAGAATAAGAAACAAAAAACGATATGATAAACAAAAAAAAATATGAAAAAACCAGATGATAAACAAAAAACATCAGAATTAAAAAAAATTTAAATGAAGTTTTTTATTTATCTATATTTGTAAGACTTATCTATATCCTATGTTTTAGTGGGTTACTACTACAATGTACGTGGATACTTGTTATAATTACAGACACGTAAAATGTACAGATGCTACGTCATTTAGTTTGGAATTAAAAAAAAGAAAATAATGTTGAAAACGTAAAACAATATGTTTTAGATCCATTTTTAACAAAAAATATTAATTTAGACAGCTAAATTTACTTATATTTCGAAAAATTAAAGGAGTTGTGTCCTAAATAAACCTTATCATTATAAGATGGATTTTGATTACATTTTGCAGAAAAAAACTACAAAAATTTTTAAATTTTTAAATTCAGTTAAATTTCAAAAAATTATACAATGAATGGTTTATTTTGAAGGTTGTTTGAAAATTCCAAAAATTGTTTTTTTAAAAACTTAAAATGAAAATCAGGAAGTTTTTACTATTTGCTAATTCCTTTGTCTGTGTATTTTATCAAAATTTTTAAAGTTCGTTTAAAATATATATTACATTATGAAAAACTTTGTAGTATGGTTCGGTATTTAAAGCCTGTTCGCAAAATTTAAAGAACAGAAGACTGGTTTAAATTAAAATTGTAATTAATGCATAATTTCTATTCCATATTTTTTGTCATATTTCATAAAAAAGATTTTTAATAAGGGCGTATACTAACCAATCTATAGAGTGATTGGAGCCTTGAACGTAAAGCTTAACAATATAGAACCAAAGTCAACACACCAATTTAGGTAACACAATAAACTAAGCAAACCTTAGCGGAAAGCCTTAAACCAATGTTAAGGTAAGAAAATTATAAATTACAATCGTTCGGCTCCAAATTCCTTAAGCTAAAATTGATCCGTAGTGTTTTAATCTTTGTCTTCCAAACTCGGAAATTAATCTACCAAAATGGCAGACTATTCTGCCCATTATTGTTAACCTCTTTCAGCTGTAGTAAAAAATTTTAGGGTAAATATGTATTCTATTTTTGCGACAATCTTTCAAATTACACCGAAGCGGAGAATTTGGTACAAGTCGAGGCCTCGAAACTTATGACAATGATGATGGTTATGCACTGTGTACCGTGTGCCATTCTGTGCCCGCTTTTATCGTCGTGGTCCGATAGTAGTGCTGGGAGAAAACCCCCGCTGCTAATAGCTCTTGTTTTTCAAGTCTTAGCTCAGGTATTATTATTATTATATTAGCTATATATTAATTACCTCATTGACTGACGTACTACGTTGCACTATCGCCCGCCAGTTTTAAATTGCAACACATATTTTTATAACGTGTTATATTTTTTAAACATTTTCACTACAGGAGTTTTTACATTATCCTAAATCTTACTTTAGCATAAATCTGTTTTTGCCGAAACCAAAAAAAAGTTTTTAAAGCTGGGGCCTGTTTCATAAAAACCTTTGTAAATTCTCATTTTACAAATCTCCACCTATTTTTTGTAAAATACACGATGAAGGTTTTTCGACTTGTAATCCAGGGGCGGAGCATCTCCGCACAGTGCTCTGCGCTGATTGGTCGCAGCCACGTAACTTTCCCTCGGCTGACTAATCAATAATGCCATAAATCCTCTATTATGTAATTTACAAAAAATAGGCGAAGATTTGTAAAATGAAAATTTACCATCGTCTTTATGAAATAGGCCCCTGGGGCCTATTTCATAAATACGTTTGTAAATTTTCATTATACAAATCTTCCCCTCTTTTTTGTAAATTACATGGCGATATACGACGCAAGAATATTAATCAGTCAGCGGAATGGCTGGAACCAATCAGCGAGGAACACTGTGCGGAGATACTCTCCCTGGATTATAATTCAAAAAAACCTTTATCGCGCATTTTACAAAAAAATAGACGGAGATTTGCAAAATGATAAATTACAAGTGTTTTTATGAAACAGACCCCTGTCTGTGGGTCAAATCACTATTGTTGGATTCACTTATTAAATTTTAATTTTAGTATGTTGGAGATTAGAACACACAAAAACTAGGATTCTAGGAAGACACCACGCTGTTTTTTTTTAACTTTTGTCAACGAAAAACACAAACATAAAATTCGGAATTTTTTT
>JASAMX010009108.1:35000-78072 GCA_030248175.1 Microlaimidae sp. YZB2_3 | reverse complement strand
CATAAAAGTTAGAAAAAAAATGCATACGTATGCATAAAAGTTAGAAAAAAATCCGTACGTATTGCGCATGCTATTCCCGAAAAATGCATGATTTATTGCATATAACTAAAAAAAAATATGCATACGCATATCAATTTATGCATACGTATGCATAACGTATGCATACGTATGTATATAAAAATATGCATACGTATAATGATCAATAACCACATAGCCCGTATAATTTGTTCTTCATTTCTCATTCTCTTTTTCTTTTTTCTTTTTAATTAATCTTTCATGTATTCTTGCCATTTTATTACACAATTTATTTTTAAATTATTATACTTTTGGGTATTATAATATTTTAAGATAATCAAATGACTAAAATTTGACTAATTGGAGAAAAGAATAAAACAAATCCTGTTTACAATAATGATATTTTTTGAATTTATGTGAAATAAATTTTTAAAATTTTAAAAAATAAAAAAAAACTTTATTAAAATCAAAAAAAATGTGGCCAAATCTGTTTTATGTGGAAATCGATCTCGGGACCTTCAAAAATTTGATGACGCGCTAACCGACTATGCCACTGCTACCCCATGCGTTCAAGAGCTTCTAAAAGCGGTTTATAAACACACCCTTTAGAATAAATCGATAAAACGCACGACGCACGACAGAACAATTTATGCGTTAAAAAATACCAAAGATGTTATGGCTTTCCAAAAATTACAAATTTCAATAAAAATATTTACTATCTGAAGCTTTGAATTTACCAAATTAAATTAAACTTCGAAATTATTGTTTTACCGAAATTTTAGAAACAGTAACCCCAGTTTTCACGGAAAATTGTATATTAAACCATAAATACAACAGTATTCAATTTAATTTTAACGTACAAAAAAGGGGTTAATGGTGTCTCTCAATTGGAAGTATTTTTTTTAATAAATCATGCAGTGTACAGTAAAAATATTTTTAAGGGTTTTAAAAAAATTTCATTGCAATTTTATTTTTAATATCAATTATTTCTATTACTTACAATATTATAATGAATGTTCTCTTTATAATCGCGATTTTTCTGGCATGGGGACGGGGAGATCTTTTTTTCGTGAAATACAGTAATATTTCACTAAAAAATTTATATGATTGTTAAAAAGGCAGAAATATCACGATTATAAAGTGAACATTCATTCTATTATTGTAAGTAATTGAAATAATTGATATTAAAAATCAAATTGCAATGAAATTTTTTTAAAACCCTTAGAACTATTTACTGCACACTATTTATTAAAAAAATACTTCCGATAGAGAGACACCGTTACCCTTTTTCACGTACGTAAAAATTAAATTGAATACTGTTGTATTTATGGTTTAATATACAATTTTCCGTGAAAAATGGGGGTTAATGTTTCCAAAATTTCGGTGAAACTTCGATTTAATTTAATTTGGTAAATTTAAAGCTCCAGATAGTATATTTTTATTGAAATTTGTAATTTTTGGAAAGCCATAACATCTTTTGTATTTTTTAACGCATAAATAGTTCTGTCGTGCGTCGTGCGTTTTATCGAATTATTTTAGAGGGTGTGTTTATAAACCGTTTTTAGAGCTCTTTAACCCATGGTAGCAGTGGCATAGTCGGTTAGCGCGTCGTCAAATTTTTGAAAGGTCCCGAGATTGATTCCCACATAAAACAGATTTGGCCACATTTTTTTTTGATGTTAATAATGTTTTTTTTTATTTTTTTAAAATTTTAAAAATTTATTTCACATAAATTCAAAAAATATCATTATTGTAAACAGGATTTGTTGTCTGCTTTTCGCCAATTAGTCAAATTTTCGTCATTTGATTATCTTAAAATATTATAATACTCAAAAGTATAATAATTTAAAAATAAATTGTGTAAATAAAAATGGCAAGAATACATGAAAATTAATTAATAAAGAAAAGAAGAATGAGAAATGAAGAACAAATTATACGGGCTATGTGTGGATCCAACCTATATGCATACGTATGCATATTTTTATATACATACGTATGCATACGTTATGCATACGTATGCATAAATTCATATGCATACGTATGCATATTTTTTTTTAGTTATATGCATACGTATGCATTTTTCCGGAAAGTATATGCATATGTATGCATTTTTTTCTAACTTTTATGCATACGTATGCATTTTTTTCTAACTTTTATGCATACGTATGCATAAAAGTAACAAAAAAATGCATACGTATGCATATACTTTCCGGAAAAATGCATACGTATGCATATAAGTTGCAAAATATGCATACGTATGCATATTTTTTTAAAAAACAAAAAAAACCTTTTTTTTAATTTCCAAAATATGCATACGTATGCATATTTTGCAACTTATATGCATACGTATGCATTTTTCCGGAAAGTATATGCATACGTATGCATTTTTTTGTTACTTTTATGCATACGTATGCATAAAAGTTAGAAAAAAATGCATACGTATGCATAAAAGTTTCAAAAAAATGCATACGTATGCATATACTTCCCGGAAAAATGCATACGTATGCATATAACTAAAAAAAAATGCATACGTATGCATATGAATTTATGCATACGTATGCATAACATATGCATACGTATGCATATAAACATATGCATACGTATGCATTTAGGTTGGATCCACACATAGCCCGTATAATTTGTTCTTCATTTCTCATTCTTCTTTTCTTTATTAATTAATTTTCATGTATTCTTGAAAATGGGTAATTTTTGCTCTTTATTGCAATTGGTTTACTACTGAACGCTCTGCAATAAAAACTGTCCGGAGAGACCTTAAGCACAATCCACCTGATGGCTAACAAATCTTATAAATTTTTATATATTATAGAATATCTTAAATCATACTTTTAGTTATATTAAAAAACTTGCCTGAAAACCTGAAGTTGTTGAAAACTAATATTGATTGGCTCTTTAAAAACTGTCCATATGACACATTCTGTGTATGGAGGGGTCGTCAAACTTCCTGAGTATGTCCAAAATTCCTTTTTCTCTAAAATTAAAGCAAGCTAATCATATAAAATTTTTAAACAAAATTAAATTTAAAAGAAAACAACTCTCTTAGAACTGTTAGCACTTTTTGGTGCTAAATGCGTGCAAACGTGATCGCGTTCTGGCGGTTCGGCAAATACTTAGCACAAAGAGCGAAATTTTTTAGCACTTTTAAGTTTAGCACGTTTTTTAGCTGGTTTACAGTGCTAAGTATTTAGCACTTTGTGCGAAATTGTTAGCATTTTGTGGCATGTTCTTGGTAGTTATTTTAGCAGGTTGAAAAATTAAATAGTGCATTTTGCTTAGCAATATTTTTTGCACGATTGTGCTAAATTGTTAGCTGCGTTTTAGCACTTTTTAAGTTGACCACACACTCGGATTATAATGCAGATTTTATTGTATTCTTGCTCATAGTCATGTATTACTTTTAAGCATTTATTATAAAAATACATATGAATTCACCAAAAACAAACAACAAAATACTGAAATTATTCTACTTTTAGCAATAAAAGTACCTTTAATACTCCTGTTCCTACTCAAATTATTACTTTCATACATTTAAATTTTTTAGTAGAATAGTATAGACAAATTCAACAAAAAAACAAACGAATTCAACAAAGACAAACAATAAAATACCGAAATTATTCTACTTCCAGCAATAAAAGTAATTTTTTGTGTAGACCTTTAAAGCTATAAAAAAACTGAAAATCTTTCTTCTATCTTATATTTCAACGTTAAAAAACGGTTTAAAAAAAAACAAAAAAACAGGTTTTTTATTCTTTTTAAATATTAAAAACTGACCATTTACATTGAAATAAAAGATACGAGAAAGAAATTTACTTTTCTTTTTTGTGGCTTTAGGGTGCGTTCATACTTATGACATCGTCCAAAGGACGTTTTTACATACGTTTATACGCTGTATTTGTCCTTTACACTTTGTCCAAAGGACGTTTTGTCGTAAGTATGAACGCACCCTTAGAGGTCCATACGAAACTAAGGTTCATATGCGTAAGCCGCCAACATGTTTTTTTTCAAACAACATATATAACGAAAAATACTATTCACATATTTTTGAACATCCAAACAAAATCCGAAATGAAATATATTTTGACACACTTTGAGTTATTGCAAATGCTCATTTTCTTTATGAAATAAAAAAAAAAATATTGATTGGAAAACTACAAGAATATATTAGGTTTTACCAGAATATATTAGGTTAATTTTGATATTTTGATATTTTCCTCAAAATCACTTTGCAATGCATTTAACTAACTGCGCATTTTAAGATTCCGTTAATTTCGGACCCTTAAAATTTAGGTGAAAAAACCTGCCGTTTTTTGCTGTTTTTAAATATCATCGTACTACCGTATTTAGAGAGAATTTTTTTGCTCGTTTGACTTTTTTTGACGTTTTTTAAGCCAAAAATACAAATTGAACAAAAAATACAAGTTATTAAAACTTCTTTTTTTAAGGTTTTAACATAATTGTTCAAAGTCTTGCTAATAACTATTAAAGTTTGCAAACGGGAAAAATTTTAAAGTTTTTGGTTTTTCCTGGTTTTGGTTTTCTGTACTGAGCATTCAGAACAGCAATGTGCGACATGTCGCATGGTATTTTGTGGGACATGTCGCAACAAAACGCGTCACACATAGCCCTCATATTGACACAGAAGTGATCCATTCTCCTTTATTATTGATTCCTGACCGTGTTAAGAAATTTATTTTGAGAGTTTGTGGTAGCCATAAAAACAGCGTTATTCTTGTTACCGCAGACATGTTAATCTTTTTTTGTTTTAACGCAATTTTTTAAGCATCGTTTCACCAAGGTTTTACCGTGACTCAAAGATTCGTTGGATAAATGTTCTATAATTTGATCCAAATTTCCGTGCTTTTTCCGCAAATGCTGGGTCCACGAACTAAAGTTCTCGTAACTGGGACTGCACGCTTCCTGGCCGCAGGGAAATGGCGGAGCCCATCCTTTCAAAATATACCGACTTTTTACATGATTTTGAAGTTGAAGTCGCTTCTTAAAATCTTTCTCGCACGCAGAACACTACCACATATCAATATACTGCTATTAATCTTTGTAAATATTTAACACTGTTTTTATTATTTTACTCAATAACATCGTAATAACTGCGCAATTATATAAACATATCCATTCCAATTTGCAGTGTGACAAGTAATCCTGCTAAATTAGAGCTAAATTATATGGCATAATAGTAACGTTCTTTTGTGGTAAATACTTTGCACATGCATATTTAGCACTGGCCTCTGAAAAGTGCTAAAGTAGTGGTAAAAATGTAGCGTTATGAACAGTGCGAAAATGTTAGCACCCCTAGAGTGCTAACAAAAGTGCTAACAGTTCTAAGAGAGAAGAAATTTACGAACTAGGCAAAAATAGTTAAAAATACTAAGCTTTTTCTATATCATTGATTTTTTTAAATTTTTGGTATTGACACAGCTTTTATATAAAAGATGCGTCTAGATTACTTAGTTTTGATTCAGCTTTAATTTCGGCTATATTGACTGATATATTTTCTGTGACATATGTATGCAGAATTATATAAGCAATTGGTCTATATCTGGAACTTTTTATGACAATCAATTGTTGGGAAAGAGAGAACTTTCTTAAATAGTTGTTTCTAAAATGACAAAGCAAGAGTTTTGTCACAAATAAATCGAAAACATTTGGGGGAACATTATAAATTAATGATCCTTCAATTAAATGGTAAAAATTGACAATTTTAAAAACAACATCCTGAGATGAATTTCAGGACTTATCCATATTTATAATGTTATGTAAATCCACCGAAAAATATGAGGGAATTCTATGGCAGCCGTAACGCTTCCTGAATTATTTACTTGTAATATTAAAAAATTATCTATTGTTTGCATAAGTGTTAAAGCAGTTAAAATAATTGCTTTTTATATTGATTATTTTATGGCTTACATAGAAAAAACAGTTTCTGTTTATTTTCAATTAAATGGCTGTACTGTGTTGCTTACATTACTTACATTACATTACATTGTCTGCAAAAGCCTTTTCCAGAGTGTGTTTAATATTGCACTGTTTTAAAAGTAATAACCCTTTTTTTATTCGAGCGTTTAAAACGTCAGGCCGCTCCTTGAATCAAATACACCCGTTTTTAACCCCTACTTTATAAGCGATTTTATAAATCTTAAAAAACTTTAAAAATATTTTACACGTAAAGTCTGTTATCATTGTCAATCCTATTACTGATTATAAATCTCGTTTATCTCGTTTATAACGACGATGTTTTTAGATTCTTTGGAGTTAAAACGCATAAAATTTGATTTTTGTATGGTGTATAATATGCTAAATGGAAATGTATATCTTGACGCAGCTAAATTTTTTACAATAAATAGCTCAAAATACAATTTAAGGGGTCATAATTTTAAGCTTAAAACGGAGAAATATTGATTGGAATGTAGAAAATTTAGCTTTTCACAAAGAATTATCAGTATTTGAAATGACTATCCAGCAAATACAGTAAACCCAAGTTCAATAATTAAGAAATATCTCGACTTAATAAATCTAAATAAATATTGTAAAATTTTGTAACCATTTTTAAAATTGTATGTATGCAAATTTGTATGTAGGCAGTATATAAATTGTGCACTACTTTTACTTGCCTTTTTCTCGCAATGTTATATTTTATTGACAAATAAACTTATTTTATCTTTCTTATCCATTACATTTTTAGTATTCACTAAAAAATAGCTATATACTGGCTTCCCAATTCGCAAATTCAAGGTGTAAAATACTACTTTAAAATGACCACGCTCGATTTTTTTTGAACACACACCGTGGAAACCAAAAAATATATGAAGAATTATGACGAAAATCCAAATGTACAGAAAGGTCTCGAAGAGGATTTTGTAAAACTATATTAGTAAAAGGCGAAAAAACCGACCATTAAAAATACCTGAAAATTTCTTACGAAAACTATTTTTAAACCAAAAAATATGAAAGGGCAATTGTCATACAAAAATTGAATACAGCATATAGTAAACTGACTGATAATTCATAAATCCATTGATAAAACGTACACGGCTCCTCTCAATTTAACTCCTACATTTTACCGTTTAAAATTACAAAAACAGGTTTAATTTTAAATTAAAAAATTATTTTGGAGCGGTGCAATGAGGGAGTAAATTTGGATGAAGATGAAACATTTTATTAATAAATTCTTTATTTATTATTCAGTTTATTCTACGGAGCATTATCCCATGGCGTATTATAATTACCATTTATTGTTTTGTGTTCAAAAATTGTGTCTCTTAAGAAAATTTTCAGTATTTTTGGCGTACGTTTTTATCTCGCCTCCTTTTACATGCAAAATCCTCTTCGAGACCTTTGTGTACATTTGAATTTCCGTCGTTATTCTTTATAAATATTTTAAGCAATATTTTAAGTGAACAATATGTTTTATAATTGGTATTATGTTACAATAGCGAAATAACGGGAAATGAAAACTTTATCACCACGGTGTAGCGGCGTTGTAACAGATTATATGAAAATAAATATTAGCTAAAAAATGCATTTTTAACCAAAAAGACCATGGTTTCACAGCACGTAATATTGCTTTTGTATCATTTGTACAAAATGATGAGCTTGTCTGAAGTTAAGCACGACAACGGGTTAAAATGAAAATTAAATGTAACATGACAGTAAACATTTCTTGATTACCATTTAAAAGGGGATATCGTTTTTATTAAGCCCTTAAAGATACGGTGCGGAGCCAAATTTTTTGGCTTCGATTTTGATAATTTTTTGTGAAAACCTTACCCATGCCCCCAATAGCCACGAAAATTTTTTCAGCAAAATATCTGCAGTGGTTCAGGAGTTAAGGAGTTATGACCCCCCAAAAATGGCATTTTCGACAATTCTGTACGTGACGAATTGCTCAATGGGTATTACGATTTACGTTACAAAGTATGCACTCAAAGAAAGTGGCTATTTTTTATTCTAATTTGATATCTTGATCGTTAAGATTGGTGCAGTATTTGTCGAAATGTTGCGTTTCCCGTACAAAAAACCTGCGATTTTTTTGCTAAAAACACCAAACGACGGCATTGATTTGATTAAGTTTGCCCAATCTTTCTTTCCTTCACTTCGTGTTTTTAGCGAAAAAATCGAGTGTTTTTTGTACGAGAAGCGCAGTATCTCGACAAACAATCCACCAAACTTAAGATCAAGGTTTCAAATTAAAGTAGAAAATAGCCGCTTTTTTGAGTGCATAATTCGTAACAAAAATCGTTATACCCATTGAGCAATCTTTCACGTACGAAATTGTCGAAAAACGCCATTTTTGGAGGGTCATTACTCCTAAACCACTGGGGATATTTTGTTAAAAAAACTTTTTGTGGGCTATTGGGGGCAGGGGTAAGGTTTTCACAAAAAATTATCAAAATGGAAGACAAAAAGTTTGACTCCGCACCGCACCTTTAAGGTTTAAATTAATTCTAAAGGGGTATGTGGTTTTATTGCATGTTAAATTATGCCTTCACTACTCCTGCACTTTTGCAAAATAAATAAATAAATGACAAGATGCGTAAGAAAAGTCATGGAATAGACGTAACTGTAACTCTTTTTATCATTTAGCACCCAAAATTATATATTTTATGCGTCAGAGTCACGTTGATGTCATACTGATTGTGACTCTTTATGCCAGATAAACGATTATTTGATCAAGCTTTTGTGTATTTGCCTGCTCATCCGAGATAAAACTTTCTTTTTTTTGCTCCTTTTAAAAAATTGAAAGAGCCCGGGTTACTTTGTTGATGGAGATGAATCAAAAACATAGTAAAATTACAACAATGTTAAATTACAGCAGGATAAAAGCAATTACTTGAAATTAAAATTCGATTTTTTTTCAAATTGCGTCAACATAATAATAATTGTCAGTTTACAAAAACCTACTTTTGACAAATTATAAAATTCTTCATGTGATTGTCACGCAAAAACAAATTGAGATGTTTAGGTTATTTTTTTAAATAAAAATCATACGGAATTATAAAAATAGAAAGGATATTTTCAAAAAAAAAACCTAATAATTTTCAAATTAACAATTTTTAGTAAGCGTCTACTAGTTTATTCTAAGAGTATTACCTCCAATATGATATTAAGCCGTATGATATTAATTAAGAACTTCAATTGCCAAGTATGATGGATCTAGTTAGAGTGCAACCTACTTAATATGGGTATGCCTTAGTAAGGGTGTGCCTCAATTGGGGCTTTTAACCGCCCCAACTAGGCCACATACGTTTAATTCACGATAGGATTAATTTTTATCTTAAGTATGCTTCCAACTTCCAAGTGTGATTTTACATTTTTTTGGTTTGATATTATCTGCAAATGTTTTGCTTTTTTTGATTTTTACGCTTATTTTACATAAGCACTTATTTTTTCCAACCAGACTACATTCAAAGACTATTTGTAAGCGCCAAATCTAACAAGCAAGGCTTTTGCCAAAAATCCGTAAACAGATACTAATTTGAAATAATGTTTAAATATTTTTTTGAATTTTAAGTCATTTTATCCAAAAACTGTTAAGCAAAAGTAAAGCAAAACCTTGACAGTAAGACAGCTCAATTAAAAAATATTAATGAATAATAGATTTATTTTGTGATATAAACTCATTTTCGTTGCAACTTTTTGTTGTGTTTTCAAAATATTAACATTAGAAAATCAACATTTTAAAGATTTAGCACATCATCAGTTCTCAAAAATCGTCAAATTTCCAAAGACGAATCGTTAAAATCCGAACAATGGCAATATCTCCGACTAGAAATGACATTTATTTTTTGAATTACGACGAATCCGACCGGAAGTTCGAGACCGGAAGTGGCGATTCCGATATCCGACACAAAAACGAACCGGACGCCGACGAAGAAAGAAAAATATGCAAACTTTGGGATTTCGCTACGGAAACCAGCTTACACGGAATAAGCTTTTGGATGGGAAAATCGCGAAGACAGCCGATCAGAGTTCTGTACTTGCTGATTTGGCTGACTTTCGCGGCTATAGCCGGCTGGCAGCTTACGCTCACGATAAAAACCTACTGGCAATACGACACCGTTCTCAGCATCAAAACGAAGCGAATGGAAAATCTCCCTTTCCCAGGTGAGGCTTAATAGCTATATAATATTGTAGACTTTTGTTTTGCACGTTGGTTTCGAAAGTGTTTAAGAATAATGCTGAAAACTTTTATTACCCGTTTCCCTGATTGCTTTTTCCTCGGTTACAACCGTGAAACCTTAGTATGACCTAGGTCGTACTTAGGTCATACATTATTTTTGTGTGTGATTAGCGCCCAGTGAGCGAGCAAATTGAAATGGTTAAAGCTGTACGGTTGCAATATGCAGATTTATCTCACTAATTACGTAAGATACGTAAGATATTTCAAGTTTAAAAAAATTGCATATTACTACCGTACAATTTTGACCATTTTCATTTGCTCACTCACTGGACACTAATCACGCACAAAAATTATGTATGACCTATGTACGACCTAAGTCATATTAATAATCGAACACCATTAAAAAGTTATGTTATGTTATGTTATTGTAGCTGAGACTCTTATTATTTACATTTAATCTTTATGATTCAATCTAAAAAAGTGATAGACCAGAATACTCTATAAATAGAGCAGGAAAAAAGGGCGATTTTCTCTGGAGTACGTTTAGATATAAAAAGAAGGAGACTATAGGAATGTAGTAATTTGGCATGTGGTATGTGCTTACTAAATGAAAAGTTCAGACCATATGATATTGATTTTTTATTTGGTAAACTAATAAAGCAACCCAGTTGTAGTTCTTCTATAGTCAGAGAGATTGGTTATTGAAAAAAATCATGCTCATACAACCTTTGACCATCACAAAATCGCCATATTTTCTAATTTAACAAATACAGTTAAAATTTTAATTAAAAAAGTTGCTATTTTACGATTGTCAAAGTTTGCGGTGAGCATGATTTTTTCAATTACCAATATCTCTGACTATAGAAAAACTACATTTGTGTTGTTTAATTGGTTCATCGAATAAAAAATCAATATTATGTGTATGTTTTTTATTTAGTGAGAAACTGCACATGCCAGATGCTACATAACTGCAGTCAACATTATATGCACACCTCAGTCTGGTCCTCTCTTTTATGTCTAAACGTACGCCCAGAAAACCGCCCCTTTTTTCTTGCTCTATTTATAGAGCATTTTTTATGACTAAAGATAAATTCTATCAGGGTGAAAATAGATGAGTGGTAAAGTAACCACTCATTTTTTGAGAAAATATCACGTGCAGAGGAACACATGACGCAACTAAATAATAATTGGTTACATAACCGCTGAAAACTTTTTTTTAATTTTTCTCGGTCGGACGTTTATTGTTTTTTTCTTCCTGGCGGAGAGCGGTTACGCCTTAATTTCAGCCTGGAAGACTTTAGCTTTAGTTTTTTTAGTTTTCTTTGTGGTTTGTTTCCTTTTTGTCTAAAGCGCGCAAAAAACGTCGAAAACTTGTGCAGAAAAATTAGAACGTTAAGTCTATGCCGGTACTATGTATTTCAATTTTCAAAGCTAAAATACAAAATTTGCAGGTATTACAATTTGCAGTGAAAGTCCCTTCAAAAAATCCTTTGTTGGCGGAAGCAAATTTATCCTAAGCCTTCTGGTAGGATATAGTCGGTTGACAAAAGAAGATATATGGAAGGATCCTCAAAATCCGGATCTAAGCGAATGTTTGGACGAATCACTTCCGGATAATTTTCAGAATCAGCAAAGTCTTCAGACGCACATCGAAGTTCACGGAGTGCGAAATCTAATAAACAGTACGATAATAAATTTAAAAAACATCATGCAGCTTTGCCAGTGGCAGCGGAAAGCAGTCGACTGCGAAAGGTGAGCTTTTTAGTGCTTTCGTCGAAATTGTGGCGCAGTGGCAAAACGCACGTCTTGCTTGTTTACTAAAGGTCCTTGGATCGAGTCCCGACTGAGACAAGCTACATTGTGATAATGTTTATATTTGTTAATATTGTTGATAATATTATTATTTGTTAATGCTATTGTATGTAGCATTTGGTTGTGCAGTTAGTGCTGAGTAACGTCCGCCTTGCGTATTCTGCTTTATGCGAAATATAAAAACGCAGAATAATGCGTCTTTTTTATTAGGAAAAAACCTACCGTTACGATTTTACAATCCAACTCTTTGGATTGGATTCTCCGTGCGGAGTCCAACTTTTTGTCTTCGATTTTAATTATTTTTGAAAAACTTTACCCATGGCCCCAATAGCCCACAAATAATTTTTCAACAAAATATCTTCAGTGGTTCAGGAGTTATGACCCCACAAAAATGGTATTTTTTGTTAATTCTGTACGTAAAAGATTGCTCAATGAGTATAATGATTTCAGTTACAAAATATGGACCTAAAGAAAGTAAAAGCGGCTACTTTCTACTTTAATTTGATACCTTGATCGTTAAGATTGGTGCAGTATTTGTCGGGATACCTTTGATTTGTAGCGTTTTTTTTACAAAAAAACAACACTCAATTCTTTTGCTAAAAGCACAAAGTGAAGGAAAGAAAGGTTCGGAAAACTTCACAAAATCACTGCCGTCGTTTGCTGTTTTTAACAAAAAAAGTGCGGTTTTTTGTATGGAAAACGCAATATTTCGACAAATATTGCATCAATCTTAACGATCAAGGTATCAATATAAAGTAGAAAATAGCTGCTTTCTTTATGTGTATAATTTGTGACGTAAATCGTTTTATCCATTGAGCAATCTGTCACGTACAGAATTGTCGAAAAAAGCCATTTTTGGGGGTCTTAAATCTCCTGAAACTGGAGATATTTTGTTGAAAAAACTTTTGTGGGCCATTGGGGGCAGGGGTAACTTTTTCACAAAAAATTAACACAATCGAAGACAAAAAGTTTGACTCAGAAGCTCCGCACCTTTAAGGATCAGTCTCAATGTTATGGTCTAATCTTTCAGTTTTACGTAAATGAAATTGAAGTCTGGAAAATGTGTTTGCAACTATTGAATCGCCTAATTTTTTGGTTGGCAAACCTTGTAAAAACTACCGAACTAACTAATACCAAAAATATATAATATACCAAAAAATATGCAACTCCTATCTAAAAAATTAAGTCAGAGTAGGATATTATAATGAGCCTCTTCATTTAAATAGCACCCTTCATAATAATGGCATAGTAGCAATTTTAATTGGAGCGAATATGCTGTTAACCTACGTCACTTTAAACAAAACGCGCGCAAAATGAAATATAATGTTTTTATTGCTTTGCGCGCATTTGTGCAAAGTAACGTTGGCGAACGGCATATTCGCTCCAATTAAAATGGCCACTATGCCATTAGTATGGAAGGTGCTATTTAAATGGAAACTTTCAGATAATGGTCTACTCTGACTTATATACTGTAGGAGTTGCAGATTTTTTGTTATATTATATATTCTGCAATTACTAAACTGAACGTCAAACGGAACAACCAATCAGCTTCACGTGACAGAATGTTCATGCAAATTAAATGAAATAGTATGCAAATTATGTGACACCGAAAAAAATTAAATAGAAATATTTACGTTATTTTAGGCTTTTTTTCACCCATTGGTCAGACAGCGGTATGTGTTTCAGTCTTAATTTCAACGGGACCGTACCCCAAACCAACGACTCTCTTACAACATTTAACGAAAATCTCTTTCAACAAAATAAGGTCATTTTCTTTAAACTTCTGTATAAATATCATATCGTATGTGAGTATTGTATATAAATGTAAATTTTTTTAGCTATTATATGTGGTTGGACCTGGGTTTCTTAACAGTTTGAATTTGCGACTACAACTTAATCAAAGCGAGCAATGTTTCTTAATGACGGGAAAACATTCGGGTTTAAGAGTGTACATTCACGATACAAACATACTTCCAGCATTTATTGTGGACCAATCGCACTTGGTCACAACTGGGTATAAATACCAGGTATTTCCATTGAAATTTTTATTGTGAGAATTATAGATATATTGTTTTTTATTGTGAGAATTATAGATATATTGTAGGAGGAAGCATGTCTTTAAAAAGTAGAAATAATAAGTTTAAGTTTTTTTTTAAGTTTTAATATATAATTGCTAGTCTAGTTTAACGTAGAAGTTCATCAGTACTGTTTGAAATAAAATTAGTTTTAGGGAGACTGCTACTAAGAAATTTTGTTACCTTGAGTGCTATTAGGAAGCGTCAAATGAAAAAAACAATTTTGCAGAAACATTCCAAAATTTTTTTAAAATAACTTAGCATGTTCGAATGGCACTAAATTTCTGATAATATTTTAAAACTACAAATTTTAAAATATCTTTGGGCTATTGGGGCACTCGAACTCGATATGAGGTAAACACACTACTAACTCGATCACGCGCGCTGCTAGCTCAGAAGCCGTTAAACTTGCTTATGTTTGCCCGAAAAATCACTTCCGTCGTTTTGTGTTTTTGGCAAAGAAATCGCAGGTTTTTTGTATGATAAATGCAATATCTCAACAAATACTATTTAAATAACGTTTTTATTCGTTATTATAAGGCTCTCTTTTTTAATTTACTATGAACAATTGCACTAGCCTCGTTTAGTTTGCCTATAGACATTCAACTGGGAACGATATTTTTGAAATTGCTCGATTGTTTGCGAAATTTTTTCGCAAAAATCGTTTAACAATTTTTTGTCTTAATAATAATCCCGATTTGAAAACATTTTCAGTTTAAAATGTCGCAAAAAACCGTAAACAAAGAGAAAACGGAGAGTCTGGGTAGCTGCGGCCGGATTCCTCTCCACATAAATTCCCAGTTCCCCTACAGGTCTACGGGGTTTTGGAGCCGGCACCGGGGGAACTTAGAGCCGTTGGAAATTTTTTCTATTGAAATTCGGAGCCGCAAAAACGGGAACTTGAAGCCGAAAGTTAAAAAAATGGTTCGGTGTTAGACTTAGGCTTTCGCCTAGGATGGGGTGTCATAAGTACTAAAGCTAAGGCTAAAGTGCTTTAGTAATAAAAAGTTTTGCGGGCTTAGTACTAAAACTAAGGCGCGGTTAAACAGAAATTAGCTGGCAAAAGCTCGGCGAAACGTATGGGCCTAGCAAAACGTTAGCTTTTGCCAAGAAAATGACAAATCACCAAAAAATTTTAAGTGTTTTCATTTCACCAAACCAAAAACATGATTATTTAATGAGATTTATATCAGTGAAAGAGGCAAGTAGGCCCTCCCCCTTAATCTCAAAATTTTTGACCTTCCTTCTAGACAAAAATCGAAGTTCTCCTCAAAAAATTTTCAAATTTTTTAACCTTTTCAGAATTTTCAATCTGACACCTCAAAAGTATTTTGTTTTAAAAACTAGACCCTCACTGACCTTCTTCTAGAATTCAAAATTTTTCATTCCAGGTTAGAAAACCAGAAAGTACAGAAGGACTCCCTAGGACTTCCCTTCCAGAATTAAAGATGCAATTTACCCCGGGTAACCAACCATCCGAACCCCCCCCCCCCACCGCTGCCAAAACTATACTCGCTTGGAGTTGAGTATGCTATTTTTACTTTAAAAATAACATAAAGTGAGTTATTTGAATAATAATGCTAATTAAAATGATTAAAACGACTTTTGGTTTCTAAGTGCTGTGAGTATGGTGTTTTACTTTTTTTGTTTTTCTTTAGTTTTGTTTAGGCATTAGAAAAGACTGAATTTTTGGTTTTGGAAGACTTTTTTGAGTTTTTAAGTGCTTAATATTAAAATAAACGCATTTTTACTATTTCATATAGGCATTTTGTGAAGTTTATTATGCAGTAAGCGTAGTTTTTTTAATAAAAAACGTTGGTTAAATGTTCTTTTGCTTTAGATAGAAAAAATATTCTTGATAGTTAATCATTTTTGATGACTATTTACATTTAAGGTTAAAACTGCAATATACAGTATACGAGCAACTTTAAAACTGTAAAATTAGTCATAAAAATAGTACTTTTAAGAAAAAAAAAACTAAAATTCGATGCAACACACGTCAAAAAAATCTTTATTGTTGAGTTTTTTTTACTGTAAACTTAACAGGAAAATGCTAAAAATTACCTTAAAAAGGAATACTTTTTTAAAATTTACGAAAATGCTATATTTGTCAGTTTGGCAAAAGCTAAGGCTAAAGTGCTTTAATACTAAGCCTTTTTTGAGTTTAGTACAAAAGCTAAGGCTAAACGAATTTAGGACCTTTAGTACTAAAGCTAAGGCGCGGCTAAAGTGAAATTTCCCGGCAATGCACGCCCGTACCTAGGATTAGGGATATGGGTTTTTGGGGATACAAGTCCCGTAGGCGTTACAAAAACTATCGGTGTGAGATTTTCACTGGATAACTACTAATTAAAACGAAAAATTGTGAAATTGTACATTAGTAAGAACTGGCGTTGTGAGTTCGGTTCTCACCTATTTTCGGCTTCAAGTTCACCACTTCGGGATCCAAGTTCCCCTGTTCCAAGTGCTCTCGGCTCTAAATACCCTTAATCCCCTTACAGCCGGGAAAACTGCGAACTTGAGTGCATCGTGGCGGAGACTTGGAAGCGGTGCGATTGCGTCTACAACGTCTTCGATTCCACTGAAAACATGATGCGGAGATTGAAAAAATTCTACCTTAATAAAACATTGGAAGAAAGCGTTTTCGGTGAATTTTTTGTCAATTCTATTTTAAAGGCAATCCATATGTTTTATAAAAAAATACTTAATATATTAGCGTACTTTACGCCGATACCAAGCGTCCTAGACCACATTTTGGAGCTTTAACCCGTTCCCGTAATTGCCTTTTCCTCGGTTACAACCGTGAAACGTTCGTGCGACCTATTTCATACTTCAGTCATAGCAAATTTTTTGCGCGAGTAGCGTCCAGTGAGCGAGCAAATTGAAATGGTTAAAGCGGTACGGTGGCAATATGAAGATTTTTGTCACCGATACAGTGTATTACGTAGGATGTTTCATGTTGCAAAAATTTGCATATTGCTACTGTACAGCTTTAACCATTTCAATTTGCTCGCTCATTGGGCACTATTCGCGCACAAAAATTATGTATGACGGAAGTAAAACCTAGGTCATGCGAAGAGCTTACCGCGGTAAGGTTTACGTACGACATTTGTCATACGAAAATACCACCACCGTGAGACGAAGATTTCACCTTTGTCGTACGAAGGTCTCACGGTTGTATCGGTGGTAAAGACCATTACGGGAACGGGTTAATACAGCTGATTTTAAATCGTTCCCAGAAATTCAGCTGCATTAGAAAACAAACCTGGGGAGCGGATTTAGCTTTTGCCTTGGGATTTTTACCACCCTTCCACAGGGTGCAGCTGCAGGATGAAAGTCGCCACTTTTATCCTGGTGGATAATTGGCAGATTTTTTAACTATTACCGCAACTTATTCTTAAATCAGGTTGTATATAAACTACCAGCGAAACATAACCATGCGGAGTTGTTAAAAACCGTTTTACCTAGAAAAACCTCTTCGAAAAACTAAGGATGCACGACTCATACATTGAAAAAATAATTGAATTAAATTCACTATTTTACCAGTCGCGTGCTCAATGCCTCATCAAATAAGCTGTATGACAGATATCTACAAGAAAATGAGAACGGAAAACACTGTATGCAATAATTGCCCAGAAGCATGTGTACAATCCTCCTATGATCTCACGGTAAGTTAACTGTTGGTGTTGTTCCAAAATATAATAAACAATACTTTTAAAAAAATTCAACAAAAAGATTTATGACGAATTTATTAACTATGGTTGAGTTATATCTGGCTTACGTCGTAAATTAGTATGCACAAATGAGAAAACCAATTTATTTGTGCGGTTATGACGTTTAAAAAAACAAATAAGAATGCAGATATTTTTTTAATTTTCGTCTCTTCACAAAATAAAGAAAATTCACAAACATTAGCCCTTAAAAATTTGCGTTTTGGTTCCAAATTGAGTAAATTAATAAACAGTTGTTAAAATAGGGGGTAATCTTTATTAAATCGTATTTGTTAAAAATTTTGAATGGTTTTGTTGCTAAATAGTCAATTCAATACTGCAATTATCGAGATCAGCTAGATTTTATTCGCCTATACCTTTGAAAAATGCTCTAAAAATAGAGCAGGAAAAGGAGGAGAGTTCACCCCGGGCATATTTCAGACATAAAATATGTGGAACACTTGGAGTGAGCGTACGTATATGTGGACTATTGTAGAAAAATTCCATCTGGTTTTTTTAACTGTTATGGTCTTGGGCAAACTGATAATGGTTTGCGTTGTCCAAGACCATAACAAATAATACCTTAAACAAAATTCCGACGAAAGTATTTTCTTCGTTTACAATTTTTATTAATTCTAATATCAAAAGGGCACAATATAATTTACTTTTAACAATATGAATTTTCAAATTTTCTAGAGCTAAAATTGAAAAAAAAATACGAATTTCACAATAGTCAAATCTTTCCCATTTGAACGGAAGTCGTTAGTGTTAAAGATTTCCACAGAATTATGACGCTATAGAATCACTTTTAGCTAATGAGCGCTGGAAAAAACTTAATCTCCAATAAACGTGGAGATCTCCAATTTTTAGCTCCTTCCCATTAAATTCCCACGAAGCAAAACGTGTACAAATCACGAGTAGTAGCCTTCATTTGGGGGTCGTTAAAATTCTGAAGTGTTAAATTGAAACAACGGAGTTAAAGTTTCTATAGAAACAAATTTTGACCTGGTTGCGTTCCATATGTGTTTTATGTTTTATAACCGCTAAAAGCTTGCTTATAACTATAAATGCCAGTCGTCAGTGCAGCATCTTATCTTTATATGAGATGTTGAGGAGAAAAATCCTTTTAGAATTTTTAAAATCAATGAATGAAAGTCCTTTGTTCAGACATTTAAAAGACAAATCAAAGATAATCATATTACAAACCAAATACTTATTAGTACCGCAATTAAAGAATTGAAGCATTCCTTTTTAGAATAAAAATATACAACCGGGGCGCTGTTTCATAAAAGTTCCCAACATGCTGTTTTTTTGTTGAAGTCCATTTCTTTTTTGTAGAAAGCTACAAAGAAATGAAAATGCAATAGACTTTTGGAAAAACTTATAAAAAACCAAAAATTTGCATAAATATTAATTGCAAAAATCCCTATGCTTTATCATAGGATTTCATTTCTTTGTAAATATTTACAAAGAATCAAATGTTAGTAACATTTATGAAACAGCGCACGGTAACTTCAATAAAAATCAAGACAAAACTCATATAACAATATTTTGCGCTGTAAGATAACACCATAGACTAGTTCTGAGTAAGCGTCTTTACTGTACGAGAGAGAGAGAGTACAAAAAGAAAAAACGGAAAATTAAAAAAACGTAGTTTTCCTAGTTTTTTAGTTTAAACCTATACTTAATTAAAATTGCTACAGGAAAATATGTTTCACTATTTTGAAGTGCTTTAATATATTAGTTTGTGCTAAATAAATTTTGGTTTTTTGATTAAACATCACAACAGTTAGAAATCATCACTAAAATACTCGTGAACAGTGATTTTGAATTAGCAAAAATGAAGTTAAAGTTTGTGCTTTGATATTTATTTTAAACCTACATAAGTTTTTTAATGCTCTGTTTGTAAAACTATTCAAAATTTAAGAATTAATTTTAAAAAGTCCATTCCAAACTGTTAAATAGAAGCATTTTTTTGTAATTGAAACAGTAAAAAAGTGGAAACCAAGTGTGCGCGTGGGGCCATATCTATGAAGCCGCAAAAAACTAAAAATCTCCAAAAAATGCTTTTGCTTTTATAATAATACGAAGTATTTAAGAAATTTTGAAAGGGGTGGCTATTTTAAACCAATAAATATTTGAAATATTTAGAACCGTAAAATGTACTAATCGCTCGCTTTTTCTTAATTTTCCCCCTACATATGGTTGGCGCTAGTTGTCATTGTACAATCTTCCTATACTAAAAAAACCTTTATTCACAACTAGTGTATGATTGCTAAATAATTTCTTTTAAATAACTTTAGATTTCCTCAGCGGTATTTCCCGCGTCCAACGCAATAGACGAATCGATAAATTCCAGCGGTCAGTATCGAACTGTGGAAGATGCCAGACGCGAACTTTTGGAAATCGAATTCTTCTACGAATCCATGGAAACCACGGAGGTGGTGGAGGACTGGGCCATGAAACCCTTCGATATGATCGGGAGCGTGGGAGGGACGCTGGGTTTGTTCGTCGGCGCCAGTTTTATCAGCGTCGTGGAAGTTATCGAGCTGATTGTCAATTTAACCTTCTTCCGCACCAAGATTCGGAGAGATTAACCGAATATCTTAACATTTTAAGTTTCTTCCGCAACCAAATTCAGAAAGTTTACCCGAATATTTTATAACAGTTTAACTTTCTTCCGTACCAAGATTCAGAAAAATTAACCGAATATTTTAACATTTCAGCTTTTTTCAGCACCGAAATTCAGAGAAATTAACATACTCATATATCTGAATAACTCTTCTGCCATAACCTTCATATGCATGCACGTGGTGGTAAAATAATGCGGACACAATGATTATTAACAAAAAAACATTTGCATACCAAAAACAAACTAACTGTGCTCTGTTTTTTTAGAAAAATAAGGTAGAATCAAGTTTTCCTAAGTATGAGCAAACCAGGGTTAAAGTTAAGAATAACGATATAGATTTAGCGTTAGATTAGTCTTATAGTTTTTTTAACTCACCACACGTTTGCGAGGTTTAATATTTTAGCTCTGGTTAAAAAAATAATAAAGTAATTGTGTTCTCTTGTTGAAGTTGTATGTAATACCAAAAACAAAGACAGACAGAGGTATACTGTAAAATTTAATTTGCACAATAATAAGGTTCCTCGGCGAAAAAAAAAACATTTTAAGGATGCTATAACAGAAACCTTTGTGTAATTAATATGATGTGTATATATCTATTTAATATAATGTGTATAATCTATGCAAAAAACTATTAAATGTACCGTTAGCGAGATATGGTCACCTGAAAACTTTTTCCAGTCTCAATCATTTTTTAAAAAAAATTTAGTTGACCAAATATCTAAACAAGCCGAAATTTTGGCCCGACCAACGTGAGGTTTTGGTCCGTCCCGGCCCGGTCCGCAATTTTTTCAGCTTGACTCGGCGCCCGGGCCGAGAAGGGCCAAAAACTACCCCAAAAACGGTAAAGAAATTCAGCGACTAAGCTAAGCCTAAGAAAAACCTAAACTAAACCTAAACAAAATCTAAGCTAAGCTTAAACTAAGTCTGAGAAAAACTTAAGTCTGATCAAAACTCAAGCCTAAAGCCTAAACCTAAGCGAAAACTAAGCCTAAGCAAAAGCTAAGCTAAGTCTAAGGGCTGGTTCATACTTAGGACAAAACGTCCTTTGGACAAAGTCCAAAGGACAATTTTATAAAAGCCAAGACGTCCTTTGGACTTTTGCCTTTGGACGAAGTATGAACGCTACTGAGATTTTGTCCTTTGGACAAAGTCCAAAGGACAAAATCCAAAAGGAAAAGTCCAAAGGACAAAAGTATGAATAACATTGTTCTTTGGATTTTGTCCTTTGGACTTTTTCCTTTGGATTTTTCCCTTTGGACTTTTTTCCTTCGGATTTTGTCCTTTGGACAAAGTCCAAAGGATAAAAGTTCTTTGGACTTTTTGTCATAAGTATGAACCAGCCCTAAGCCTAAGCAAAACCCCTAAGCCTAAGCAAAATCTAAGCTAAGCCTAAGCCTAAGCAAAACCTAAGCCTAAGCAAAACCTAAGCTAAACCTAAACCAAGAAAAACCTAAGCTAAGCAAAACCGAACCTAACCCCTCCCCTGTCATTTTTGGGGTAGGTTTTGGCCTTGGGCGCCTGGGCCGCGGCCAGAACTGGTTCTTTTTATAATTTTTTCTATTTGAAAAACGTCGGCAAGCCGCCACGCCAGTATTGAAAATATCAGCCTGGCGCGGCCTGGCTCGTTTACAACTTTGTATAGTAGACTAAAAGCTCTTACCTGGTATTAATGCCGAAATGTTGACTCCTTTCGCGGCCATACGGTCGTTTTGATTTCGAAGATCTTTTAGCTGATCAACTAAAGGTTCCAAATGTGGATTGTCCTGGGGAGATTCCTAGATAAAAAGTCGACAGAATTCAGATTAAATTGTACTACAACATTTTTAAATTATAATATAATACCAAAAATAATAATAAAGGAAAAATGAGACACTTAGAACAAACTGCTTGTAAAAAACGAACCCATTTAAATGGGACCTGGTCCCATTTAAATGGGACCTTTGGATTTTGGTCCCATTTAAATGGGATTCCATTTAAATAAGTCCCATTTAAATAGGATCCCATTTAAATAGGTCCCATTTAAATGTGACTTATTTAAATGGGATCCCATTTAAATGGGATCTCATTTAAATGAGATCCCATTTAAATGGGACCTAAATAAATGGGATCTCATTTAAATGGGATCCCATTTAAATGGGACCTATTTATATAGGATCCCATTTAAATGGGATCCCATTTAAATGGGATCCCATTTAAATAAGTCCCATTTAAATGGGACCTATTTAAATGGGATCCCATTTAAATAAGTCCCATTTAAATGGGACCAAAATCGAAAAGTCCCATTTAAATGGGACCTTTTTTTACAAGCAGTTTGTTCTAAGTGTCTCATTTTTCCTTTATTATATATTTTTGATAATAATACGTATCTTGTTAAAAATTTTAAAATTGGAAACACTAAACTAAACGGCACTGTAGAAGCGACAAAGCGGTCGCAACAGCCGCCGCGCAGAATAATTATAAAGAAAATAACAAACAATAACGGAAATGTTTATTGTATTTTTAATTAATTTCATTACGCAGCCTGAAGTCGATAAAAATGCAGCTAGAGTGACATTGAATATGTTTTGAATTTCGTTTTAATTTGAACGTAGCGAACTGAGTCAGTTTAGTTTGTAATTTACATAAAATGGGCCGAAATCTTATACAAAATCTCTAATATTTATTGTAGATGAATATATTAATATAAAAACATAGGTGAAAACATATATTATGACAAAAAGTAATTTTTTCATGTTTTTTTAATACTTTTCTGGGGGCCGACGCATAACAGTACGGCACGAAACAGTACCACAAAATAGTCCCGGGTTTCGCAAAAGAGTACGCACGAAATAGTACGCCACAGAACAGTACCGTCAAAAAACAGTACGGCACATAAGAGTCCTGTGTGAATTGCGTTTGCCACACCACGCGACTCTGACACAAAACAGTACTGGCACGAAAGAGTACTGAAAAAATAACTTAATGTTAAAACTATTACTACTAACAGCTGCTTAACTTTATTACGATAAAAATTAATGAGCAGCGTTTTATACAGCAAACTCTTCTATTTTTAATAAAGTTCTTTGTTCATGAAACTACAGAGTGAGTGTTAGCGCCACTGTAAGCCCCTTGAGCTGTTTAATTTGAGTAAATATAGTTGTGACCGTGCCTACCGCACGTACGTTTTAAAACTTTTTTTTATTTTAAAATTTTTTTTAGATTTTTGAAATTTACTGGTAGCTAACCCGTGGGTTTTTTCTGTTTTAAAAAAGAAATTAAAAAAATCGTAAACAACAAAATACGCTTCATTACTAATGTTCCTTCCTACTATCTGCAGTTGGCTCATGTTCCTTCAAGGTTTCTTATGCTTAAATGAACGATTTGAAACATATTTAACTTGAAAAATGTTTTAAGTTATTTTCTCTTTTAGGAATATTTTTATAAAGTTTTTAGAAATTTAGTGAAAAATTAATTTAAAAACAGTTTTGACAAAATATTCTATACATTATTTTCTTATTTTTTTATTTAAACGGGGGCATACACAATCAGACAGACAAACAGTTCATTTGCTAAAACAGGATATAAATAGGTTTGAGCGTTTTTTACGGAATGTTTTTAAAGCAACATTTGTTTTTTTTATAGGGACTAACATAAATTTCACTTCAAACCAAAGTTAAAAGCAGATTTGCATAGATCTGTTATGCTATGCATGACTTTTTAATTTTTAACTCTTAATTTTTTATTAGTCGATTTCCGGTCGGGTCTCAATCTACAACCACCGGCACGTACCATTGTGGCAGCCTTGGACCTGTCCAAGGCCTTCGACACCCTTAGTATTGAAATCCTACTCAACAAGATCGAAAAATCAACGCTACCAGCCTGCATCAAAAAATGGCTCAGTTGCTACCTCAGAGGCAGATATAGTAGAACTTTCTTCAGAAACCAACTCTCCAGCCCCAGGACCATCCGCACTGGCGTCCCACAGGGCTCAGTCATATCCCCCACCCTCTTCAATTTCTACATTGCGGATATACCCAACCCACCTGCCGACGTCAAAATCGTCTCCTATGCTGATGACACCACAGTCTTTTCCACCAACCAGGACATCAACATAATAGAGAGATCCCTCTCAAATTACCTGGAAGAACTTAACACCTTCCTCGTCAATAACCACCTCATCCTGTCAGTGGAAAAGTCTACAGTTACACTCTTCTCAAGAGACCCCAGACAAGCCAATACCCATCCAAACGTGACCATCAATGGAAACCAACTCAAACTCCAAAAAGACCCAAAAATCCTGGGCGTTACTTTTGATAACCAACTAAGATTCAACAAACACACAGACAACGCAGCAAAAAGAGTTACTAGTCGCAACAACATACTAAGAGCCCTGGCTGGTACCAGCTGGGGACAACAAAAGGAAACTATCCTAACCTAATCACATACAAGGCAATCGGACGTCCAATCATAAATTACGCAGCACCTATCTGGTCACCATTCCTTGCCCCCTCAAACTACACCAAACTCCAGACGGCGCAGAATGCTGCACTAAGAACCGCTACAGGATGCTACCTGAAAGCTTGTCCAGACCACCTGCACCAAGAAACCAAATTGCTACCGGTACACATGCACACAGCACTGCTGTCCGCGCAGTTTCTAGCTCAAACCAGAGACCTCCTGCACCCCTGCCACAGGCTCACAACTAACGTTGTGGCCAATCCAACAATGCGCAAATTCCCTCCTCTATCCTCCTTCAACGCTAAATTTGGTGCCACTGTGGACTCTTTCTACAACCCCGACCGCGGCAAACTTGCCAAGGAGGCTGTCACAGACCTTCACACCTACTTTGACGCCGAAGCACGATCCAAATTCAAACCCAATCACCTCCTTGGTCACAAACCCCGGATATCCACCACAGTGAACAACAGCTCTCCCGTGGGGCCAGATGCACCCTGGCCCAGCTCAGATCCGGCTATTGCCTAAAGCTTAACTCCTATCGATCACTGCTTGACAATTCTGTGAAAAACGTGTGCCCTGACTGTGGAAAAAAAACGCACGACGTGCCGCACCTTTTCAATTGCCCTGCAAATCCAACCAACTTACAACTGGAAGATCTTTGGTCCAATCCAAAAGCAGTCAGCAACTTTCTGGATGTGATCTGATCCGGCAATCAACAATCAACAACAACAAAAAAAAACAATTTATCAAACAAAAATTTAGGTCAAACATTTCAAATTTGACATAAAAACAAACAACAAAAAACAAAAAAAAAACAAGCATATGTCTATTACGTATAAATTTCTTTGCATCTGAACCGTGCGAGTGTTCCTAAGTTTGCTTTGTGATAACCCCTAACTCATTTATCCAAATTCCAACTCCACACCTACTGTCGGAGCAAAGGTATCTATCAGTACCAGGCGTAGACTGAACGGGTTTTTGATAACGATAAGTGTACCCCTCTGCGCAAGCTAATGGCTTTTTTTTGTTTCAGTCCATGTTACAAGGACATTGATTTTTATAACAACCAATGTTTATAGAAACCTCGATAGGATCCCGAATTTATCTATGATACACAGTTCGTTAAACTGTCGCAAGACGTTAAAAATCACTAATTCGTGCCAAAATTTAAAATTACAGTAGCAATTTCAGACAAAAACAAATAAAATTTTCCGTTTTCCAAAAAGCCTAAGTTTGACTATAAGATTTGAATTTTATAGGCCAGAAATATTTTTTTAAATTTGTGATACCAATGAAAAAAGAAGAACAAAAAATTATTATAAGTAAATAAAATCTAGCTGACCGCGATATTTGCAGCATTGAATCGATTATTTAACTACAAAAACATTCAAAATTTTTCACTGAAGCGGATTAATAACAAAGATTAAACACTATATTTTAATAATTATTTATCAAATTATTTAACTTGGAACTTAAATGCAAATTTTTTAAGGGCTAAAGTTGGTTAATTTTTGTATATTTTGTGAAAATGGGGAATTAAAAAAAAATCTGCGTTCTAATTTGTTTGTTTTTTTAAAAACGTCATTACCGCACAATGGGTCCCCTCATGTATGCATTTTAATTTTCAGCGTCAGCCAGATATAATTCAACCATAAAATATCAGAAATTGTTCGCACTTGAAGGACTAAACTTTGACACTAACTCACCCAATAACCCCAGAAATTCCAAAAAGCAAAAACAGTTTTATTAAGCAAAAAATAAATATTTAATAAAAATCAGTTTTAAAACCTATTGCAGAATTTAAAACTGTAACTTTCTCATTTGTTTTGTATGCATCATAAAACCAACATATGTTATACAGAGAAGCATGTTTAACTTCACAATTGATTATATTTTTTAAATAGGGTAGAATACATGATTTATTTGGGCATATAACAAATAAACATGTTCCCTGTGGAGCTCCGGAACGCCAGTTTTTGGAGCCTTGCAGAATCTTCATAAACACACGGGGCGCCAGTTTATTTTCAAAATAATTTAGCATATAATTAAAGAGTAATATTTTAATTTTTCTTATTTTTTGCGGACTCAAAGTTTCTAAACAATGATAAATACAAAAAAATAATTGTAAAAAAATGGCTAAAATAACATAAACTTTTTAAAATTAAATAAATTGGAGGATGAAATAATAAGCGCAGATTCTGACTTTTTTGTTTTAATCGTTTTTTCGGAGCATGATAACTTAATAGCGCACATAACATAATTAACAACTTTGATTTAGTTAAAAAAACAAAAAACTCTGGATTGTTATTTTAAAAAAAATGTATTATTATTTCAATTGATTAATTTTTTTAGCAAAAGTCAAAACGTGATTTATTATCATTTAAGAACATACGATTAAAATAAAAAAAGTTATTTTTTTTATTCAAGATAAATCCGATGCCCATCTTTTACTACACGATAATTTTTATACACCGTTTGTGTGCTTACTTTTAATAACCTAAGCGCGACAGAAAAAAAATGGAACAAAAATAATTACCAACATTGACACCGCCCAAAAATTATACTTTAATATGCGTAAATTGATTTCTTAAATATGCAAATTTCTATTTGAATCACTAAAATCAGCTAGTTTCTGCACGCAATATCACAGTACTCTTTTGCGTCCGTACTCTTTTGTGCCGTACTCTTTTGTTCCAGTACTGTTTCGTGCGTACTCTTTTGCGAAACCCGGGACTATTATGTGGTACTGTTTCGTGCCGTACTTTTATGATAGGGAGCCACTTTTCTGCAAAATAAATGACGTTTTCAGATTAATTTGTATGTTTTTAATTTTAATTTTTTATCTTAACCATTTCAAATATTTGGAAATGGATTTGAATTGAACTGCTGGCATTAATCCAACAACATTCAGTGCTTAAGTAATGTAGCTTCCTGGTGGCATTCGAGTTTAGGCCGCGCATAGTTTTAAAAAATAAATAAAATAAAAAACTAAACACCAAATGAGCTAATTTTTTTCTAGAAGTAAAACGATAAAATGATTCCAAAAAGGTGAAAAATCAAAATTTGAAAATTTTTGACAATATATTAAATAAAGTTTGCTTACATTTAAAAAGACACCAATCACAGCCAGGCCATCACAATATTTTAACGCGCTTGGAAAGCTCCCATATTTGTCATTGTAATACACAAAATGAATCTAAAAATGTATATTCTAACCACAGTAATATTAAACTGTATGCGTCATTGCAAAGCTGTTTTTTTATTTATTTTTTTAAACAAAAATTTGTTTTTTACGCAAAAAATACAACTTCTTTTATTTTAAAAATTAAAATTTGTGATAAGGAAAAAAATCTTAGAATAGAATCTACTTTTTTTCTGAATATAAAATAAACGACGTGAAATTAGCAATAAAAAATACGTTTACTATTATGTATAATAATTTATAATAATTATGAGTTATAACTTCATTACTACAAAGCCGTTAAATATCATGTTTTAATTGATTAAAGTTTTCTATGTACATATTTCAGTCAGCGAAGAAATCTGTACCATACATTTTTTCTAACTAAGCGTATGTATGCCCGTTTCATCCACGCATTATCGCTTATTTTCCTGCTCAATTTTTAGAGCAGTATTTAATACAATACGGAACGTACTTCTCCGGTCAAGCCCGCTCCGAGCACTGTGTTCTGACCCATTCCCGTTTTCCTGCCCTATTTTAAGAGCAATTTCAATACAGTAAGAAACGTATACTTCCCCGGCCCATCCCGTTTTCCTGCTTTATTTTTAGAGCATTTTTTTTAATACTGTGAAAAACTTACTTCTCCGGCCCAGCCCGCTCCCAGAACTCTGTGTTCCGAACCATTCCACGGATTTGATCCCCAGTGGGCGTGGAACTGCACCAGTCGATAGACACCCGGAAGGTGTGAAGCCCGCAGTGCTTAAAAATCATAGCATCAGTTATTACTTTTACATTAACATTATTGTATTAAATTTACATTAAAACAATTAAAGAATAAAAAATACTGATATATTGAAATGGCAAAAATAAGTATAATTTCTGCCAAGTAGTTCAGTTTATTTTTACAGTATCAATATGTCAAAATGTCACAAAGAAATCTTTTTTACATAGCGTAGATTGTAAGGAATATGGCAGGAACACAATAGTTCTGTACTTAATCGCGTTCGCCATCTTTGGTTTAAATAATTTGTAATTCTATTTAGTCATCAAAATTTCCTGGTTTGGAGTTTTTCTTGAAACTGTCAGCAGAAAACTTGGGAGCATCAGGAAATTTTGAAGAAGCTTTAAGCAACGAAAACGAAAACTAGGAGTCGAAAGTAAAAAAATCGTTTAAAACTAGGTTTAGTTTTTGGCTTGGGCGTAGGAATAGGTTTTAGTGAGTTCACAATTTTTGCTCCAAATCTCCCACTTCTGGTTCTAAGTTCTTCATTTTTGGCTCCAAGTTCCGGCTCTAGGTTAAATTTGCGCGTCAGAAAAACCAACTGGGACGGATGTGTGGTCTGTGTTGGAGACAAATTTGGATATGGCTCATATTTTTCACTAATGGTTATAATTTTTTCGACTTATATAGTTAGGCTTTTATTTGCAACCGTAAATTTGAGGTAAGTGATATAAATTCGACCAGACTTTGATTTCGCCAACCCAGATGTGATTTTCGCCATGCGTAAAATTATAAAATAAGCTGCTTGGCTAGATAGATGACAGTACAATCTATCTAGCCCTACGCTGTTTAATTCATAATTTTGCGCATGGAAAAAATAACAGCCAGTGGCCGAAATTAAGGCTCGCCGAATTTAAGTCAGTTAGCCTACGCGTGAAAAAACCTACTGGAAGCATTGTCGCAGTCAACCTGCCAAGTGTGCCCGGTGTTCGAAACGGATTTGCACACGGCAGCCACGTTATTCTGAAAAGCGATCGAGTCTTGTGACAGTTTGGGGTCGTAGCGAGCTTCGGAAGTATATATGTCTATCGGAGACTGTTGGTTACCTGCAACAAAAACTCCGTAATAATGACTCCCTAGCGCATATCGTCGTTACTACGGCAAAATGAGCCACTGTCATTATAAAATACACGTGACTGTGACTTATTCTGTAGTTACAAGGGTCCTGTTTTAAATTTAAAATGAGTCATAGACACTCATATTTTATACGAACTGTGGTTCATTTTGCCGTAGTAACCACGAATAGACCAAAATTATACCACTTGAATATCGCAGAAAAACTACTTTAAGCCGTTGTAAATATTTGCGTTGTGTTGACCTAAACATAATTGTTGTGCGTGTTGTGTTGAAAAATATAACTCCTTCTAAATGGGAGTTACAAAAAATTAAATGGGTGATGGTGCAACGTTACTGTCAGTCGATGAGCCAGTGATACTGAAAATTACAGATTTAAGTGTTGTATCGAGCATTAAATCAAAAGGCAGAAGTTTTAATAAAAACCAAGCTTAAATTTAAGCTAAAACTTGGAGTGTAACTAACTAGCAGAATCCAAGCCTGGAGTATAAAAATAAAGGTTCAGAGATATATTAAAATGGCTTGATAATAAAATTTTCAAAAAAATTCAAAAAAAAATTTTTTTTTATAGCTGAAGCGGGCCGGCGATGGATATTCCATATTGCCGCCTACCACCCTATATAGTAATGTTTTAAATCGCTAGATTTAATATTTTTTTAGTTTTAAAACATTGGGACTCAAAATTTTCAAACGTTCAACTGTAGTTTGGAGCAAAAACTCCTCTGCCTATTAACAAAAAAAAAATAAATAAAAAGAATAGTTCCAAAAGGTATGAGTCACAAAAGAAATAATTTCTTCATAAAATAACCAATTTTATTATAAAACAATTGTAAAAAAAATAATTGAATAAAAAATTTTAATCTTGATTTAAATCTGTTGGACGTGCATTTAAAAAATAAAAAAATTAAAATACATATTAATTATCAACCAAAATAAAAACTGAAACTACATTTTGTATATTGAACTGTCAACGAAGAAAATAAATACAATGTTTAAAAATTATAGCATTCAAAACATGCATATACAAAATAATTTTTTTTTTAATTTTTACCACTCTACGCTTTAAAATACTGAATATCCCAATCCCATTAACTTTGAATTTTTTTTTTCATTTTATGTGCATTTATGAGTTTTAAGCTTTGGTAAGAAAGTAATTAGTTTTATTATATATATATTTTTTAAATTTCTAAATGGCTAAATTTACTCAATGAAATGAAAGTCATTCAATATTGCGATTTAGGGTCAAGGTAAAATACTAATTTTTTTGTAAAAAAAATTATGATTGAAGTCACTGAAACTATGGGCCTTGCCTGGGCTTTTTGTCCCTAATATTGCTAAAGTTTAAACAAAGTTACTCGAATGTAAATAATTGTTTAATAAAAACAAAAAGGATTTGTAAAATTCCTCATTTTCGCGAAAAAAATAATAAATTAAGATTAAAAGGTTAATATTTTTGGAGAAAAATAGGATTTTACAAAAAAAACTATTAAAATTGGTCATTTAATCTTAGTTATTCAGCATTTTTCCTATATTCTTAAATTTATTTAGTCGCTATATGTTTGATTAAATATCAAAATTATTGGCTAACCCATATGAAAATTTCAAACTTGCCTCTTTAAAATCACCCACGCCTTTATACGAGTTGAACCTTTATAGAACGTAGACGTAGTTGTATTGTCTTATGCATTTTGACTTGCATTGGTTGTAATCATTTTTGTTTGTTTCAAAAATATTTTTGATATTAATTTTAAAAAATCAAATAATTTTATTAGAATTCTTTACAACATGTAAGTTGATAATTTGGAATCGTCGCAAAATAAAATTGTAAAGCATTAAACGTTAGAAATATCAGCTTGAAGCCCTTTAAAGCTTCAGCTTTAACTTAGATCAACTTTAACCAAACGACTCGGAGGTCCAATTTTTGAGCTTCGTATTTCTTTTAAGTTCAATTGCAGCTCCGAGATCCCTCAACTTAAAATTTCCCAATTTTTTATATTTTAATTTTTCATCTCAAAAGCAAAGCACTCCTAGAAGCTGCAGTTGTTGCAATGTTTATTAGAATTTTATTTATTTATTATTAAATTTATTAGAAATTTATAAATATGTAGTCACGAAAAAGCCAGACGTACCGGGTTCATTTGGTATTAACACTCCTGACATTGTTTTTCGGCCTGCCGAAGTTTAGCTAAATACGAAAAAAAAATATCGTCGTTACTACGACAAAATGAGCCACTTTTATTATAAAGTATATGTGACTGTGACTCATTCTGTAGTTAATAGGATCCTGTTTTAAATTTAAAAGGAGTCACAGGCCACTAATTTTATACGAACTGTGGCTCATTTTGCTGTAGGAAGGACGATATGTGCGTCCCAACACAAACTATCAGTAACTTAAAAACCGCGCCTTAACTTTAGAAAAACTTTATAAAAACAAAGTTTTATAGGAATATGGAACTCTAGCGTTTAGCGCAAATATTAAGCCTAAAAATTCCGAACAACAATCAAGTCAAGAAAAATAAATAGCAATGTCAAAAAAATTTTTTGATTGATTATTTCTAATTACAAAATTGCAAACAAAATGACGAAACGGACTTGTAAGTCAAAATGATTATTGAAACTATCGTCGTTAAATTTGAAATCAGTAGCCGTTAATCGCAACGAATATAATATTTGTCTGCCACTAAATTTTAATGAAATTGTTACATGATCCGGCGTCAGGTGATCCTTTTTTCGGTTTAAATCAAATTTTTTGTCAACTATTAAAACACCGACGAGCCAGAAACTAATGTATCAGGTTTTCAGATCTAGTTTTTAGTGATTGATATTATTCAATTAGTTGGGTGCGCTAATTCATTTAGGGAGGTCATTGTCAAACCTTTTAAATGTGGCAAAAAAATTTAAGTAAAAAAGACAAGGTATTCTCATGGATATGTTGGGAAAAAAGTAAACGAATAACATATTTACAAAAATTTATATCTTTTTTAATCCGTCTAGGTATAAAAAAAAACAAAATAAACAATAATAGATAATATAATGGTGCAGTCTGATAAATTTTTCGTTTCAGATTTTGCAAGTTAGAAATTATTTATATTAAACAAAAGTTCTGGAAAAGTTAAACACTATGAAAACTACTGCTATTAAAATATCCTGTGGTTTTGTGGGATAAACATTGAGTGAAATATCATTTAACAACTGTAAATTTCCCATCTGATCGAAACCTTTCTAGCAGTTTTTTTTTTTTTTGAAATTTTGTTAAAATTTACGATTTTTGCTCGATTTAGGTTAAATTGGATTATGAAAATTTTTAAACTTTTTTTGGAAATAAACGAAATCAAAAAATTTCTAAAATAAAGGATTATTTTTTAAAAATTAACCAAAATTCCCAGAGTTTTCCCCAAAACACACGTAACGCAATTTTTGACAAGGAATATATTCCTTTTACTACCACAACAACAAAATTCAAATTAAAATATTATAGCTAGCTGATATATTTGTCATTTAGATAATAAGATAATAATATTATTTGGAGGAAAAATAGATTTAGCTTACAGGTGGACCAAGGAAGTGTGCAAAGAAAATGGCATGAGGGCTTTTGTAACTACTTTGATATTTTAAGTACATATATCAATGGAATCAGTAAATAACAAAACGGATGTAACTACATAGAAAAATTTCAAGGAAAAGTCACAATAATCCTTATCGTGGCTTTTATATTTTATTTTCTTACTTTTTAACACTTTACTACTCTTTTTTAAAATACTTTTAGATAATATATGCATGAATGTATGTTTTGCAAAGGACTTTGCAAACATGTGAGTATCGTCCATTAACAATCAAATTTACTTCTGGGGTTACAATAATAATGATAACATACATTTTCCTCAAATCATTTTACAAGGGTTCTATTAGTTATATCATGCTTTACCGACCCGTTTTAGCTATGCAGTAAAAGAAACGGAACAACAAAGGTACTGGACATAAAAAGTACTGGGCTTAAAAATTGTGTTCAGTACAAACCTATAAAACAAAATCGGTGAAATTCGAGGGTACTGATTGACGAACCAAAAAACATGCCTTTCCGGTGATAAACGTATTATATAAAAAGTTTTTTAGGCAAATATCATTTAGTTTGTTTGGCGTAGAAAATGTTTTGTTTGGCGTATAAAACGTAGATTTAAAAAAAACCATTGTTAAGACAAAACAACAATAAGAAATTCATAACATTAAAACAATTTCGTATAATTTATTTACAAGAAGCCAAAAGCTTTACATGATTTAAAAAAAACTCCTGTGGATTAGAAAAATCTTTTTGTTTGTTATTCTGAATTTCAATTTTTCAAATTCCGGCCAGTTATGCTAAGCATACGACCCCAGGACTGTATTTTTGCAAAACTTATTAATGCAGAGTTTACTTTTTTCAAAAATTTAAACAAAAAAACCCAATTATTTTGATCAAAAATCGATGAAGACAGCCTGAATTAAAAAAAATGTCTACCAAAAAAATTGCACAATTTATTGCGCTCTCTGTAAAAAACAGTACTTACATCACTTATTTTGACGCTTTTATTCCACCTATGATGTTTTTATATATTAAAAATAATTTTTTCGTTTTCGGCAAACGACTAAGAAGGCAGGGTTTCGGAGCTCCAAAGCTCCGGAGTAAGCTTTAAAAATTATTATTATTATTAAAAAGCAATGGTACAAATTGTTTGTATGATGAGCTTTAAAAAATTTCGTATAAGTTTCTTATATGTTTCGTAAACCTTAATAGATAAGTCTATTTTCAAAACTTTGTGGACGTGAATAAAAAAAACTTTAAACATTATTTAATATGTCGGGAAAACGTATTTCTCTTAGCTCAGTCATTACCATCATGTCCGCAGTACCTTCGTGTCCAGTACCTTCGTGTCCAGTATCCTTCGCTTCCAGTACTCTCGTATCTTAGGATCATTGTGAGTTCTAAGTATTCTGCTAGGCGATAAAAATAGGAACTTGTATTTTATGTGGGAAAACCGGGATAAAGAAACAAACAAACAGACAAACAAAATTTACACAGATTTTACCTATGAATTTCAAACAAAAATTTGCTGGGATGGTTCTTCAAAAAAAAGGTATAAAGTACAAAAAATATAAAAACACTAACCGCAAGCAAAAAAATTTAACATAGCAAATAAACAATAATTTGTTAAAAACAAAATACGATAGAGTTTTTTTAATAAGAAAAAAATAGGAAAATTAAGACAAACACTTCATTCAAATGATGCAAAACTGTTTTTCAATCAAATTTTATTTTACATCGGTAATCGTTAATTTTCCAAATATTTTTTGGTTAATTTTAAGAGGTACCATCACCATTTAATGACATCAATGCAGGTATTTTAAAAAACTATACTTTATTTTATTATTTCATATTCCACTCTAGAATTGTTAAACTTTTTAACCTGTTCATTTGAATTGTGCTTCTTGAACTGATGGAGTTTTATTGTATAGAATTTAAAAAAAAACCAAAATTACAAAATTACACTGTTTCAAAACATAACAGCTGGATTTATAAAAATGAAAAATTCATTTAAATTTAGAAAAACTTGAAATATCCCGTAGCGTTCAATTTTTTTAAGTTACATTACACCCACCAAGCTGTCATAATAACTTTTTATTTAGTGATTTTGTTGTTAAAGACAAAATGTAATGCTGTAAAAAAACACAGGGCAAAGAAAAACAATGGAATATGTTTAAGTTGCTTTAATAAACTTTTTTATTGTAAGTTTGAGCATTTTTATAACAAAACGCTTTTGTGCAAAATCAATCTTATTGCTTTTGATTAAAACACAACTGACACAATAGAGGTGATTTTATCATTTATATAAAAACATTTTATTAAACATTTTCAAACTTTTAACACCCACAGATATTTTTGCTACTGATATTTCAATTTTTCAATTATCTCACATTTTTTACGCCCTTATGATCTGTTTAAAACTATGTTTAAAACATCTCCTGTGCATTAGGTGAAAACTCTAAAGTGTCAATCAGGCATGGTCTTACATATAAAATGCATTACATACGCTGAGGCTGAATTAAAACAACATCAATGATTTTTGGTATATTATTTAAAATTAGATTCTTAGAAAGGAATGTGACACCTCTTTCACCGCACATACTCAAACTTTATTCCATCTTTAATCCTCTATAGCAGAACAATTCTTGTTTTTTGTATTTGGCACTTCGCCAAATTAATATTTCGTAATTACCCGATTAGCATTGATAGTTTTTTAAAAAGTTCCGAAGTAAAATTTTTAATTAAAATTTGTCCATCCCTTTGTTGTTCCGTTTCTTTTACTGCATAACTAAAACGGGTGAGTAAAGCGTGGTGTGACTAATTGGAGTTCTTGTAAAATGATTTGAGGAAAATGTA
The DNA here is from genome assembly GCA_030248175.1 of Microlaimidae sp. YZB2_3. Taxonomy (NCBI): domain Eukaryota; kingdom Metazoa; phylum Nematoda; class Chromadorea; order Desmodorida; family Microlaimidae; species Microlaimidae sp. YZB2_3. The sequence continues at coordinate 41,787 of JASAMX010009108.1, read as the reverse complement.
TGTTATCATTATTATTATAACCCCAGAAGTAAAAATTGATTGTTAATGGACGATACTCACATGTTTGCAAAGTCCTTTGCAAAACATACATTAGTGGTTGTGGCTTGTTAGGGGGAGGGGGGTCGACTGGGGTAGACCAGTTTGAAATCCAGAGGGGGTCAGGGGGTGTTTGGGTTCAAAATAAAGTCAAATTTAATCATTTATTTAAGTTTTTTAGCGCTAATATAGAATTTTATATACTAAAATAAGCTATTTATGTATAAAAAGAGTGCAAAAGTACTGTTTTTTTTACTAAAAAAACGTGTTTGTGAAGTTAATTTTGACCTAAATTCATACTCAAAATTTGGCTCGGAGGGGGGGGGGTAGAGGGTCGATTTTGATATCCAGAGGGAGATACGGTGTCAAAATTTAAAAATTTTGGGGGGAGGGGGGCCCCTAGATTTTTTTTTAGAGAAGGAGGGGGAGGGTCCAAAATTTCGAGGCTAAGGGGAAGGGGGGAGTGGACTGGACCCCACTTTACCCCCCCCTCCCCCTATGCTCATGTATGACGGGGTATACCTCTAAAACCCCATTTTAATGTTTTTACAACAGACACCAAATTTAAAGGGGAAAGGAAGGAGTCTAGGGTAACCCCATATTTTAAGGGGAATTTTGGCTCCTTCGCTTTTTAGGGAGTTTAACCCCACCTTTTTTGTTTTATTTATAAATCATATACACGATGGAAACTTCTCACGAAGTTACTCCAATAATGAAGAAAAACGCGCCAGATGTGGTCTAATTATTTCTTTTTTAAATGTGTGTGGCCACTGTTTGTTTTAGCACGCACATATTTGTTTTATCCATATTTATGCATGCATTTTAAAGCTCTATTTGCCTAAACCAAAAGATAATGACTGAACGACCGTGGGTGCCAAGAATAACATTTCCTACTGTCATGGGATATAGTATTCACCGAGCAATACACTAAACTAAAAATATCACTAATTATAGTTTCGTTGAGAGCTATCTTTTTTCACAAGGACAATTATTTAATACAATAAAAGTTTGCAGTTTAAATCATTTTCCTTCTGCGTTAATTATAAATTAATTAATATAATAAATTAATAAACTTAATAACAACTTTATTCATAACTAACTTTCATCTTAACTGCACTTAACTATATAATAAGTAAAGAATTAACTGTTTCTGTTTAGCTGCTTTATTTTGGGTTTAACTGTAATTTTTTCCCTGGTTTTAATTTAATCTTAATGCTGTTGTGGTTATCTTAGGTTATGGTTTTTCTCCTTGGCACTTTCGATTTTGTGCACCCCAGAAGAGCACCAAGGGTTCTAGGCGGTGTGGTAGTTCCATATTATGATTATCTATCTTTAAATAAAGCTTGTTTCATACGCGTTAATCTTCAAAAGAATTTTAATTTTTTTAAAGTTATTTTATTCTTCTTTTTGTTAACCGAGCTTTTATGACAAAAAACTTTTAAGCTAGGCATTTCAATAAGGTAAACATCATTTTTTAAGGAAAAAATGCTCACAGTTTACAACGGGAAAACTCTGAAAATAAGAAACAAAAATCAGAATCGAAGAGTTGGGAGGTGAATTCCGACACCCATAGTAATTCAGCAATCGTTCCTTCAACAAAAACAAAAGAAGCTTCGGTGGCTAGCGCGAAAACAGATGTTTCATCAGGTATCAAATGTGCTAAAATTTTGAGAAGTAACTTCGTAATAAAACGTTTTTTTCTTGGGTTTAACATCTTTATGTGGGTTTTGTTTTGAAAAAAAACATTGCTAAGTGGAATTTACAATGGAATAGAGTATTTTTTAGGTTGAACAGATTAAATGTTAAAACAGGTTAAAATGTTTAATAACATTTTAGAGACCGACCGAATATCCGGTCTGGTGGATCCGGTATATCAGGCCATTTTTGGATCCAGTCTGGCCAGATCTTTTTTTAAAAAAACCGGATCTTGGCCAGATCTGAGTTTTTTACAGAAATATAATAAAATTACTTTTATTTTATCTTATTTTGACACTCCCACGACAAATTTTGACTTGTGCTATGCTATTATCCCGCAATAGGCTTAATGTTTTCACCCATGATCGATTATGGGTCTTTTTTTTTGGTTATGTCTTTGATTTTTTTAATTATATTTAATTTTATTTCTAAGCTTTTTATATATTAATTTGTTTTGTATTTTGTATATTTGTTTTTAATAAAATCTATATTACATACAAATTAGAGTTTTGAGTCTATATATTTAAGCTTATGCAAATTTTTTTCTTGTTGTCTTACTAGAGTTTAAACATTAAATAGTTTTTATCATTTCTTACATCAAATATCTGTTTAAAATTATTGTTTAGCTACTCTATTTTATGCATTTTGGTTTTATATTTGTTTTTGAAAAAATATAGTTAGAGGCCCAGCTAGAACATTTGCTAAAGGTTTTAAAAATAAGGCTGGTATGGTATACTATCAGGGGATTGTGACAATTTGTTTGGTAACTTTTTCAGAAATTTTCATAATAGGTATTCATTTTAATTTTTTATAACCCAATCGCAATCACTGGTAATATTTTGGTTTTTAAGCGCATACCTCCCATAGGTATACCAGATATTTGTTTAAAATAATTCCAGAAAATTTAATATATGTATTGTCAACGACAAACTTAATTAGATTCTTTATTTCACATTTTGAATAGACATTTATTTTATGATATGCTAGATTGTTATCAGTATAAAAACATTTATACTGATAACAATCAGTATAAATGTTTTTATACTGATTGTTGTAATAGGTAAAAAGAACACACTAATTTTAGGTCAAAAAGCTCCTTTTAATTTTGTATTGCTTAAAACATTCATTTTTACTTCAAAACTTAAGTTAGAAGTCATTTGCAAGACATTTTTTTCTTTATTTTTCAAAAATTGGGGGGGGGTAACCTTCCCCCCTCATTTCTGAGTGGGCGTTGGGGTTCACACCGCCATTTTAGAATTTAAGGGGGAGGGTGTTAACTTCTCCCCCCATAACCCTCGTGCCCATGCCTATGTATGTCTTTAAAGTCAGTTTAGTGTGGGAGAAATGTGTAAAATGAAGAAAAAACAAGATAAAAGTAAAATTTCGCGATTTATTAAAACACACTACATAATAAGATTAACATATCAAGCGCTGAGCCAAACAAAGTGAAAAAAGTTCGGGTAGGTACGCTATTGGGGGTCCACCATCGGTTCGAAAGCAAAAATTTTGTTGGGGGCGTCCAGTCTGAAGATCTGTGGCGTTTTATGGAGGGTAGACCACAGACCCTTCCAACAACTTTAAAGGTTCCTGTAGGAAAGGGGGTTGGTTTTTAAACAAAACTGTTTTAAATCATTAATTTTATTTATATAGTGTTACTTGTTAATTATATAATAAATTAGTAGCATAAAAATAAGGCAAAGCTGCGGAGAGCATTACTAAATAAACACATGGTCATTAGATGTAAAAAATTTTCCAAAAGCGTTTGCTTATAACTATAGATGTTTTTTGGGGGATGGCGAACAGAGGGGTCCACCCTCCTAAAGCCAAAATTTTGGACCCTCCCAGAAAAAATCTAGGGAGCCTCCCCTCCCCCCAAAGCTCAAGAGCGCCCTAAATTTGAAATCTCGCACCCGGGGTCGACCTCCCTAAGAAGCCAGGGGGTCCGTACCCCCCTGGACCGCCTCTCCCCAAAAAATTTTGGTCTTCCACTAGGGGGTGGGACCCCACCCCCTAGCGGACCTGACCAAAAACATCTATTTATAAATTTAGAATTAAAATCACCAATTGAATCCAGCTCAAGACAAAAACCCTCTGAAAGATCTCCTTCTATTCCCATGATTTCGCCAGACATTCCGGAAAATTCCGCTACAGTTGTAAACGGTTTAACCAGTAGCAATTTATGTTCAAACAAAGTCAAAGAAGGCATAAAAACCTTGGATAGAAGAGCCGAGCTTCAGGTAATGAGTTAAAATCGGAGAAACGCATTCTAGGAGTAGGTTTTTTTACTTTTACGATTTTGCCTAAATTTAGTATAATTATCAGCAGATTTGACTGTTTTTATTTACCTCTAGGGATGTGCTTGGATGTCGTTTTATGAATCCGCGGATGCTGACTTTTGAAAACAGTAATCCGCGGATGCGGATGTCTATTTAATACATTCTTACCATCATAGGTGTTTTTGGTCGGGTCCGCTAGGGGGGGGGGTCCGGACCCCCCTGGCTTTTTAGGGGGGGTCTACCCCGGGTGCGAGATTTCAAATTTAGGGGGGGGGGTCAGGGGGGTCCAATTTTTTAGCAAAATTTTTTTAACTCAATAATTTAAGTGTTTTTAGGTCTAATATTGAATTTTATGTATTAAAACAGCCTATTTAGGCCTAAAAAGTGTATTTAAACACTGTTTTTAACTAAAAACCCGTGTTTTTGACAGTAAATAAAAAAATATACTTGCAAATTGGTCAGGAGGGAAGGGGGAGGGGGGTCAGCCTCGCTAGGGGGGGGTCAGGCCGGACCGCTCTTGAGCTTTGGGGGGGAGGGAGGGCCCCCCTGAATTTTTTCTTGGGGGGGTCCAAAATTTTGGCTCTGGGGGGTGCACCCCTCTGTCCCCCCCCCAAAAAAAACACCTATGCTTACCATATCGTTTTCAGTTCTGGAGTTCATTTTTCCCATATAGTTTTCAATTTTGAAGGAAAAAAATAGGTAAAAGACACTTTTTTAGATAAAAAAGCGTTTTTATATAATATTTTAAAAGTTTTTATTGCTAAAACATTTATTTAGACCTCAAATTTTTGGTTTGGAGAGATTTGAAATCTACAAAAACTTGGTATACTCTTACTCGGATTTTCCTCTGCATATACTTAAAGTACAATTTAAGTAATTTCAAGGGGTAGGCTCGTTGTAAAGTGAATGGCAGAAGATAATTTTTTAAGCCGCTAACACGCTAATACCATTTATTTTTACTAAAAAAACTTATTAAATGATAATTTATACATAAAATTAGCAAAAAACTTTAGAACGAGCTCTGAGCTCCAAAAACCGGTGTTTTTCTCCATTTCAAAATTACTTTTATTATACTTTTGCGCTTATTTTTACTTTAAAAAAATAGGTCTTACTTTTACTTTTACTTTACTTAAATAAAATTTTTACTATACTTTTACCTTTACTTTACTTAAATTAAAAAATACAAATTACTTTTGTTCTTACTTTACTTAAAATTTTTCAAATTACTTTTACTTTTACTTAAAATAATCCAAAATGAATACTTTTTACAACACTACCATCCACCTCTCATTTAGCCAAAAACAACCCGAAAAATATTTAGATATTTGCTTATAGAAAATAGCCTATAGGTGGACAGGGGAGAGGCATAAAAATATCAAAACCGCCGCCCTCCCTCCCCCCCCCCAAAAAAAGGGGAGTTAGCCCGGACACCGCCCTAAAATTTGGAAAGCCTCAGTATACTAAAAACGCTAAAATAGTGGTATTTCATGTACATCCAAAAAAGTCACACACATTCATATACCACCCCACCACACCACACGCAATAAGCATTTTCTATTGAAATACGAAATAAAATAAAATTATCGTATAGGTGGTAAGATAATTTAGGAACTTCTGTGCAACGTGCAAAAGGAGCTGAAATGGTTAGATTCGCTTGAGGAAAAAGCAAGGAAAACTATGGATAAATGTGTATGTATTAAATATTAAATTCAGAAACTCAGAAACTTTATCGTTCAAAAACTTTACCGGTACAAAATAATCTTCTTTTAAGGAGAAGTATTATTAAGCTACAGCTCCTATTTTAATAGCATATTCGCCATTTCAATTCACGTGGATTTTTGTGGATAATGCCGTTACATCATTGTACACAAATCCGCGCAAATCAATAAAAACATTTAATTTTATGCGCGTTTCTGTAATCAATATGCCATTATCATGGCATAACTTAAAGAGATATGCTTTTGGTAAAATAAAAAAAAAACAAAATTAATTACGTTTTATTAATATTTAATAAATTCATAAATTTCTATTTAGTTTATTCTATTGTAGATTAAGTTTTTAATTTATAGTTTACTTTTCATATTTATATTTTTGGTGCCCGTTTTTATACCGCTTTTTACTAAGGAATCAAGGCGAGTTCTATGTTTTTTTAATGACCTATTTTGAAAGTATCACACATCTTTTCTGTCTGAACATACGCCGGGGAAAAATTTCCCTTTTTTCCTGCTCTATTCTTAGAGCATTTTCAAGGCTAGTTAAAGATTACTTTAGGGTGTACGTTTTCACCGTTCCAGTGACCCAGTGTCGATGCTTGCTTTGTTGCTGTATCAGACCTGTGTAATACTCTCCCCCCGGTTTTTTATTGAGGGCAATTTCAAAACGGGGGGGGGCAACTTTTTTGAAACGGGGGGACATGTAGTGGTGAAGAAAAAAAATAAGGAAAACAGAAAAAAGAAACAAAAAAGGCAAAATTTAACTAAAAATAGATCTAAAATGGCTTAAAAACCATTGAAACAGGTTAAAAACTGCAAAAATTGGCAATGTTGGCGTCATAATAGGTCAGAAATGGCTTTATAATTTTTTGGTACTTTTTTTATTTTTGGGCGGTGATGGGAGTAATATAACGGTGGCACAGCCACTAATACTCCTGGAAGGACATTTCCAGATCGTGCACAGGTCTGCTATATACTGTTGGAAGTAAATTTTGTTTAAAGAAGACTAAAAGAGTGAATGAGTAAATTTTTTGTAGCAATTTCTTTGAATTAACCCATTCCCATGAT
>JASAMX010009108.1:0-30000 GCA_030248175.1 Microlaimidae sp. YZB2_3 | reverse complement strand
TACTAAAAAAATGTAAACGATAAAAAACTGAAAATGTATAAAAAGAATGTGCAAAAAAAGAAATACAAATTAGACAATTATTTTGAAGATTAGAAAAAAGAATTGCAGATGGGGACAGTAGAGTGAAACAAAAAGGAAGGAAACACAGAGTTAATAAAGACTAAGCAAATAATAACAAAGGTGCAGACGATTCATGACAGTTAAGACTGGGGTTGATTTTTGTAAAATATAAAAGATTTCCAGTCTCATTTGCAACTGCAAAGCTACATAAAAATCCTTACAAATATAGATTTATTGCTGGATCTAGACAATGTAGTACAAAATTATGTAGTATAATAGCTGGGACAATATTAAAACAGTTACAAAAACATTTTGAAAAATATTGTGGTACAATAGAGTCCAAAACAGGATTTAATGTTTATTGGTCAATAGAAGGAAGTCTTCAGTTTATAAATGCAATTAAACCTATCAAAACAGTTAAAGACAATATAACAGCAGACGTTAGTACATTATATTCCAGTATAACCAGGGATCGATTGGGACCCCGGCCCCAGCCCTGGCTTGGCCCGGCACTTTTTTCTACCTCGGCCCCAGCCCCAGCCCTGGCCTCGGCAAACGCAATTTTCTCTACCCCGGCCTCGGCCCCAGCCCGGGCAATTTATCTGTCAAACCAGCCGGGGCAAACCGGGGTAAGGACCTTTAAGAATACAAATTTTAAAGCGTTTTTCTACAATTTTTGACAGTGAAACATCTATAAAGTTTTATCTAAAGATAAATGTAATCGCTTTAATAAGAGTATATTTATTATGCTTATATTTTAAGATGTTATTTACTGTATTTTAATAAGATTCTTTATTTTAATCATGAGTCCTTATTATAAAAATTTAAAGATTTCTTGAGCATTAAAAACCATTTGTAGATTTTATTTACAAGATTAGAGTGTGACAATAGAAGTCCATTCATGAGACGTATACAATAAATATTAGAGTTATTATAATATTATTGCTTATATCAAAAATATATAACTCAAAAGAATTTTCAGCTGTGTGTACAGTAAATCTCCTAATTAAATTTAAAAAGAAATGATGTACATCTGAATTTTTGGCGCAATCTACTTGCTGTGAACTTAATAAAAATTTTCTCGCACAGCAATTTTTTGTACACCAAACCCGTTTTTTCTGACACGTTTACAAAATCGCTGCGTACAAAAAATTAGCAGAAAATGGTGATGGTTGCTATTAAATTCGCTTATGTGTGAGTTTTTTATGAAAGTATATTGTACAACTGTATGTTTGTTTGAATTATATATTCTTGCTTTTATTTTTAGGTGTTATTGAAACTGTTTTAAAATTTAGTGATGTTAAAACATTTTTTAAATAAATAAAAAAATTCAAGTAGATTTCTTGTTTTTATTTTAGCATTTTTAAATTTATTGCTAGTAAATTTTGGTCAGGGTCTACTCGGTTTGAACTGGGTCTGCTTCTTTTTTTGGGAAAACGAATCTGTACACTTTTAGAGCCAATTGATTATTTTTATACAGCCCAGAAGACACCAAACGTGAATTTTTTAAACAATTTTTTTTATTTAAAATTTTCCAATCAAATTTGCTTAAAAAATCAATTATTATGGGTCAAAAATTAACGACATTAAATATTGGACAGTCCAAAAGGTGTACCCAGTCCACAGTTTCTTGTCAAAAGTGACACTGACCCAGTTTGTATGAACCCCGTCCAAAATTTTATGGATACCAGAAAGAAGTTCTAGGTATTTATATAGAAATTCCAGTAAAAATTATTTTTGGGCTTTTATTTTAAAAGTTTTTGCTAATTCAATTTAAGTTTTTTTTATATTATATTTTTAATAAAAGTAAAAATATATAATTCAAAAAAATGGTTAACACCTAATTTAAAAAAAAATTGCTAAAAATTGGGACTTTAATACTAAAAACCCCACCATTTTCTACTATTTTATAAGCGAAATGTTTTTTAAGATTTTTTTAACGCAATATTTATTAGTGTTAGTGTTTCGCAACGCATATTGGAACTTTTCTTCCACTTTAACGAATAAATGCGCTACACAAAAAAACGAGTATTGACAGCAAAAAAATCTCTGCGTAAGAAATCAGTGGTGTATGCACAGAGCGTCGCGTGCCTTAGAAATTTTGTGTTTTTTCTTGCACAATTTTACTCAAAAACTTTATTGTATAATCAAAAATTTTCTTAGGCTATATGTTTTTGATAAATCTCAAGAAATTAAAAAAGTAATGCAAAATCACAAAAAAAATTTCTTTGCAAATGCTCACGTGACATTAATTTTATAAATCTTTGCTAAAAAAGTCAGCTGATCAAAATGACAAAACTAGCAACTTGAAACAAGCTAGAAAGCGAACATAGTCGTTTGTGCTTGCAATTGTTATAAATTTTAAAATTAAAATTTTTTTTTTAAATTTTAAAAAAGTGGTAATTAAGTTTTAAAAATGTTCTAACAATTTAAAATAAAAAAGGTGCGTTTTAACCCTTCCTGTATGTTTAGTCCGAAAAATGTTGAGTAGGGGCATGTAAGTGAAGCTCAAAAAAAGATGTTTCTTCATAAAATATTCTTTAGGATTAGCATTCCTTAAATTAAATGTTACAATTCTCCAATTATCAACATATTCGTTTTTTTGTAATATGAAGAAAATTCGCTATTGTCAAATAGTTTTGTTAATTTTTTTATATTGGTATCCAATTTTGATTTTAGTTCCTTTAACACGTTTTGGTTTTTTAATAAAAACGTACTCCCCAAAAATGCTTTAAATCCTGCTTTATTTGTAGAGCATTCTTGAAAAGTAATAAAAGTGGTTAGCTGAATTAAGTATAATATTGCTTTAAACTTGAATATATTTCTAATACTTACGTAAAGTGTATACTAGTGTTGTAAAATTTACATTTATTTTTACTTAGACAAACTAATAAAAGTAACGAATTTTTTATCACTTTTGCTGGACTTTTAATCCTTTAGGATTTTTTTGTCAAAATGTATAAGTGCTGAAGTGTGTTAAACACTGCGTCTCTTGACGATTAGCGCCAAGTTTAACATTGAGCAGCAGTAGCGCGGAATCCTTTTTGCGAATTTGCGGCGGAGTGAATCCCAAAGGGTTAAATTTCACTTACTTTTACTATTATTAGTTTCCTACAAATACTTAAATTAATTTAACACCTAGGAACGGAGCTTTGGAGCTCCAAAAACCGATGTTTTGCTCCGTTGCAAAATTATATTTATTATATTTTTAATGATATTATATATAGTTTTTTTATTTTTCATATAAATAATAGTTTGTATTAAAAATCAATAAGAACAAAAAAACAAAACACATAAACAAACATATCAAAAACAAAACTGTTTTGTTTAAAAATTGTAATTGTGTTTGTAAAAACAGGTCTTATCATTATTGCATATAAGGTTTGCACTACATTTATCTTCTATGCCTTTTTTGTTATTAAATTTTATATTTTATTTTTATTCAGTAAATAAAGTTTGTTCTATAAATAATCAGCTCATGTGAGCATTTCAATTTCAATACAACGACTTGTTGTTTCGAGTTGACCAGGTGCACAGTTAGCAACTATTTCAAATAAATCGGGTTTCAAAGAATGGTTTCTGACTTCCAGTGGTTCCTAATAGCAGGGAAAGGTGAATTTTTAACCGGTTTTCTAGTAGGATTCTAAAATCTTAAATGTTCCTTCAGTGTGGTTTTAAACTGGCAATTTTTTTACAGTGGTAATTTGTGCAATTGTAGCTTGGCAGCTACAATTAAATTTGTATAAGTCTTATGAGGATAAAGATTTTGAAATTGTATCTTTAAAAAGGAAAAAAATCTGTAGTCTTTTTCATGTTTTACAACTATAAAAATATTAAGTTGAGGATAAAAGCGCATAAAAATGCTTTTAAATTTTGCAGAATTTACTGAAGTGTAAAACTGGTTATTGTCGTGTAAAGATCATTAATTTTTTAACAATAATTTGTTTAGACATGTTTTGATTTTAGGCAGTTGCCACCTAGCGGAAGGTGAGGCAGACCCAACCACCACCACCGCCATCACCACCACCACCACCACCACCACCATCACCACCACTACCAGTGCCCGGAAGCGTACCCGTAGGGACAGTGACGACAGCCCACCTCCTAAGAGGTTTTCTCCGTCTAGGTATATATCCAGGCCTGCATTTTGCAATGCAATACCCACTAGTGAATGTGTATTTGAAAAAACAGGAGAATGGTTGTTAGTGACACAAAAAATAGCATTTAAGGTAGAGCACCAGAGTTATGACGATTTTTACTAAAAGTTTAGGATAAACCTAGTAAATAAAAAATCGAAATTAAAAAATTGGTAAATGATATGAAATAAAAAACTTCTGATTTAGTTTTTTTTTTAATTAAATACAATCCACAGTATTGTTCAGACTTGTATTTAACTATTTCCTAACTTTTATTAAAATCTGTACAAATCAATTTTTTTATACTTCTTTTAATTTTTTAAATTGACGCCAAAAAACTACAGACCAAACCCTCATATTTAAATGGGCCTTTTTGCAGCTATACGGTCTAGGCGATCCACTGACCGAGTAGTTACAACGTTAGACTTGAACTTTGCAATGCAGAAATAACTAGAATCTAATTTCTCTGATATACGTCTTTTTTATTTCTTTTTTTTAACAAGTAGCCCGTGTCAGCCTAATGGTGACAAATAATTTTATCATTAGTTTTCAAATCTATTTCCTTATTACCATTCCAACGCCTCGTGAAACTGTTTTTTGTTTATTTATAGTCATAAAACTAAAATGTTTTTGCATAAAACACTGTTTTACATTTAGATCTTAAACTAAATTTTTGCACCATTCAAACCAATAAAAAATTTTTTTCAGGTATTTTAGCGGGAAAAATTTATTCAAATCAAATTTTTATTCTAGTAAAGCAATGTCACAACAATTTTAATCAAATAAAAATAAAAGATACTAACACAATTTATAACCCTTTTTATTTAACCTTTATGCGAGCCAATAACAGCTGAATATTTGATATAACAAAGACTTGAGTTTACTAGAAAAGGAATTAAATGCTTAATTAAGCACTAGTTTGGGTCATTCATTACTAAGACTTTTTTAAACGCAAATATAGAAGCAGCTTAGGAAGTTGCCTATGTGCACGTAACAAATTAATGAATAAATTTTTAAATATAACATGATATTTTTGTGTTCTATGGACTAAATATCCAATACTAATAATTTTAAGTCAGTTCAAAGACTAAAAATTTTTTAAGTTGTAAATTCCGAAGACCAGGTTGGTGAAAATGGTTTGTCCAGCATAAAAATGTCCATAACAAATCATTTACAATTTAATCATTTTGTAACATTCCTCCAACTGTAAGCTTTGCAATAACACCCTCATTTAGCCTAATACATTGTGTGGCTTAAAAGCGAGGTCCTTCCTTTCTTTAGTGAAAATGTGTTGTCCAGTATAAAGATGCCCATCCATGTTGATCTGTCCAAAAATATTATATTTTGGCTTTCTCTTGATTGATAACTTTCAGCGATAAATTTAAGAAAATTCAGTAACAAAAATTGTTTAATTTGCAAAATCGATTGGATTCCTCTTTTATTAAATATTTTTTTAATTCACGTTGTTCGTTGAACTATGAGCTTTCAAATGATATCTTATCAATCCCAATCTTTTCTGTGGTTGTCGAAAACGGTCTATATTCTCTTCAGTAAAAAAACGTTGTCAAAGATGTAGATGTTGTTCCAAAAAGTATTAGTTAATCTGATTACCTGATTCAAGTTAGTCCATTGAATGGTTGGAGAGCAGTTAAATAACACAAACACACGCCACACACGCACACACGCACGCACACACACAGACAGACAGACAGACAGACACACACACACACACATACACACACACACACGCACACACGCGCACACGCACACAACACACGCACACGTGACGTTTATTTATAGAGATTTAATTTATAGTTAATTTATTTATAGTTTTTAAATTATCAAGGAAGAGCATGGAGCGCTCTTTCCCTTATTTTAAATGGTTTAAGTCACTGCGTGGTTAACCGTTTTTGATGGCGTCATCAAAAATCAACAAAATCTTAAATAGTTCTTTAGTCAATTAAAAATCTAAACATTTTACATGACTAAAATATTACCATATTTTTCTGATACTAAAACCTTTTGTAAAACATACCTGAATTTCATACTAATAAGCTTAATTTGCTTAACTTTTTTGACTTTCGTTTTTTTTTTTGAGGGGTCCCCCAAAAATTTTTTCCTGTGGTAAACAGTTGTAGCTGATTTTTTGCACGCAGATGCTAACTTGTTGGCTCACCTGAATTTAATTCTTGTATAGGCTCTATTGCCAGTGGTTAAACTTCTGCTAATTTGGAAAACGCCGTGGTTAAATCTGTTCTTTTGAAATTTTTTTTAGTTACGCATCGAGTACTGGGGTACTTGTGTGACACTTATTTTCCTTATTGATTTACATGTTAAGTAACTTCACACAGCAATACACACTATCTTGAGGTTATTTTTTCGGTTTAGGTTATAATCCTTACCTTTTTATAAAAATGCTAATTTTTAAGTGAAGAACAAACAACTATCCTAATCGCTCATTAAGAGCCATTCGGCAACAATAAAATATAATAAAAAATAGACTAAACTTAATCTGGGGTAACGCGTGAGTGCCGCGAGAAACTAAGCCTCACGGTGTCATCTTAAATAAAATTAGAAAACGTAGATAAATTTAAAAATTTATCTTTATCGCTCTTTTTTACTATTATTATTTACAGTTTAAAATCAAATAACGTTAAAGGTAAACATTTTCTAATGTTCGGGCGCTTTTTTTTATTTTTGTGTGTCCGTTGAAACACAAAACATGTGTTTAAGTGAGGTATCATTAGTCATCATAATTTTGGAAATTTTTAAAGGCCAAACTTTGAGTATTTAAGGACCTAATTAATTTAATAAACTTTATAGTTTTACTATATTATTTTACCGTTGTTTGAAACATCTTAACTTAACTTCAAAATACAGTTACAAATAGCTTGATAAAAAAATTGTTTTTTTTTTGTTTTTCAGTTCATGGTTAAAGTATCTATTATAAGAATGCGAAAAATCACTCGTTTTTAGTTTTTTTGAATGAAATATATCCAATACATGACTTGAAATTGTAATCTCCAGCCTCAGTACTCTAACGCCTGACGTTCTACATTGCAAATTGCCCGATGAATTTACTTTTTTTTACAACTCGCATTTATTTTACATTTATTTTATTTATTTTATTTTACTCGTATTTTTGAAACATCAAAAAACGGGTGTTGCTATACATACAAAAATATTGTACAATATACTTTTTAAAAAAATATATATTTTTAATTTTTGGGTATTCAAACAATTGTATTAATATTATTAAGTTCAAAAATTTTCTGTAATTTTTTTTTACTTTTTTTAAAAAAAATGATATTGAATTCAATGTTTTAAAAGACAAAAATTCTAGCAAAAGTCAAAACAACGTTTTGAAATAAGGCTTATATTAAATGGAATAGTATTAAAACTACAATAAATATAAAAATTAATGCCAAAAAAGGCTCAAACAAGTCTCCCTAAAACATTTTGTTGTTTCTGAAAGCTCTTAAGCTTTCAGAAACAACAAAATTTAATAAAAAGAACAAGTGTAAAAGCTTTGGTTTGCGTTTTTTAACCATTTTAAAAAAAAATAAATGTAAGAAATTTCCACAGCGTGGATAAGTTTTGCATGCGTTAATCAGCTATATTAATACGACCGCATTAATTGAGTCACACGTCACCAAAACGGTTAAAAGATATTATTATTATATTAATTATTATATTATATATTATATTATATTATTTTATATTATTATTATTAACGTCTATTTTAAACCAAATATCCAGATGTAAGTCTGAAAAGCCTTGAAAAATTTAGACTTAAAATAAGGCGACTTTTTCTTTAATGTTTTCTATCTATTACATAAAACAAATTACTTAGCGAAGTAATTCCGGTTGCCGTGGGCTGCCCAATATTATTTTTAGATAAATAAGTAAGTGAGGGAGTAAGTGAATAACTTCCTAACGCTTTCTTTGATTTTGAATAACTCGGCCGAATCAATTCTATATAAGTTGAAATTTGGAACATATTTACAACTGAAAACGTAAAATCGATTGATAATCGCGATTTTGTGATTTGACAAATTGTGCGGTCAATCATGACGCATATAATGGTGCGGTTGTGGTTAAATTATGCGGTGCGGTTGCTTATTTTGAATTGAAAATATCCTGAAGTTTTTAGACAAGAATTTAGAAGAATTCAGAAACTGTAAATTTTGTATTTGCTGTTCATTTAGTGTTTTAAATTTTGGAAAGACCAGGAACTTTTAAAAAGAACAAAACTTTAGAGCCATTTAACCTCCAAAAGTTTTAAGGGTTATGAATGAACTGGAAGAAAATGGTTGGTATGATTAAGAACAATAGCAAATGAATTAAAATGACTTTTTCGGATATAAAAGAATTTGATTAATGCTCACTGCCAGCTACTGATTTAGTATTAATTTTTATTAAAATGATTCAAACAACTTACTAACAAGGTGCTCACTAGTTTAAAGTGCATATTATAATGCTTAAGTGGGTTTCCGGCATATGGCAAAATAAATCTATCTTATCTATTTTATGCAAATTTTATTTAAAAAAATTAAAACTCGACCAAATAAAATATATGTGACTTAAAATTTGGAACATAGATACAACTGACAACGAACGGAAAATTGATTGATGATCACAATTTTGTGACTTGACAAATTGTGTGGTTAATCATGACGTTTATGCAAAGTTTTTGAAATAAAAATAAGAGTAAAAGCATAATAAAAGTAATTTTGAAACGAAGCAAAACACCGGTTTTTGGAGATTTAGAGCTCTGTTTCAGAGTGTTTTGCTAATTTTATGTATAAATTTTTATTTTAATAAATTTTTTTGGGTCAAAAAAATCCTTTTAGAATGTTAAAGACTTTAAAAATTATCTTCTGACACTTATTAACATTAAACTGATGGGGAATCTACTCATTGAAATTATTAAATTTGAATTAATTAAAGTACTTGCAAGGAAAAATCCAAGTAAGAATAAAAGTAAAAGAAATTGAAATTTCAAAAGTTGAGTAAAAATAAAAGTAATCCAAAATCCGTTACTTTTATTAGTTTAAGTAAAAGTAAAAATAACCTTTTACAACACTATAATAAATTACAAGTAAGAGGAAGGCACCAATACATGGCACAGCGCCAAGTGTAAGTACAGGATAGGATAGTATAAGCAGGTAGAAAACTCGGTGAACCCAGGCAGCGAAAAACCCCATAATTTATTTCATACCGTTTTTTAGGTCTCTGGACTATATTTCAGCCATGTTAATGGCTTGATTATTTCGGCGGCCGTGGGCTGCTAGATATTATCTTCAGATCATTAGGTAAGTGAGTAGCTAGCTGAGTGAGTGAGTTACTTCCTAACGCTTTCTTTGATTTTTAATTACTCGGCCAAATCAAATCTACATAAATTGATATTTGGAACATATATACAACTATCAACGCAGAATCGATTGATAATCACGATTTTGCAAATTGACAAATTGTGGGGTCAATCATGACGTAAGCAAATTTTATTTAAAAAAATTATAACTCCGTTGAATAAAACCTATATGAAATAAAATTTGAAACATAGATACAACTGACAACGGAGAATCAATTAATAATAACGATTTTGTGATCTGACAAATTGTAAGGTCGATCAGTATGTATATACAAATTTTATTTAAAACATTTATAACTTGGCCAAATAAAAGCTATATGACTTGAAATTCGAAACATAGATACAACTGACAATGGAAAATCAATTAATAATCACGATTTTGTGATCTGACAAATTGTGTGATCGATAATTACATATATGCAAATTTTATTTAAAACATTTATAACTTAGCCAAAGAAAATTTATTATATGACTTGAAATTCAGAGCATAAATAGATAGAAATTGTAAGGGAGAATCGATTGGTAGTGATGTTTTTTTGATTTGACATTTGTGCGGTTGAGATAAATGTGATTTACAGTTAGCAAGCCTATACCGTGAAGCACAAACACTGATGTTAAGTATGCTGGTTTTTTAACAAACATATATTACAACTGACAATGAAGAATCTATTGATAATCATGATTTTGTGTTCTGGCAAATTGTGCGGTCGATCATGACATATATGCAAATTTCAAAGATAATCTTAACGGCTGCCGGTTACAAGACAAGTCTTGAACTAGTTGTTAAATTTAAATTCGCTTTGTGTTAAATCTAAATTTTTCAAGGCTTTTCAGACTTAGATCTGGATATCTGGTTTAAAATAGACCTTAATAATAATATTATCTTCTAACCGTTTTGGTGACGTGTGAATTCAATTATTACTGTCGTATTAATATAACTGATTAACGCATGCAAAAATTTATCCACGCTGTGGAATGTCTTACATTCATCTTCGTCGAATAATTAAAAAACCCAATCCAAAGCTTTTACACTTATTATTTTTATTAAATCTTGTTGCTTCTGAAAGCTTAATAAAGCTTTATTATTAATTTGCTTGTTTTCGGGAAACTTGTTTCAGTCTTTTCTGGCATTAAGTTTTTAGACTTATTGTTGGTTTAATATTATTTTATTCTTTGTCTCAGTTTTTGCTAAAATATAAATTTATCTTTATAAATTAAAAAATGTACATAATTCAGAATAAGCTAAATCAAAAAATCACAAATTGAATATTTTTGGTTTTATTGTAATTTTGACATGTATTCTCTTGGCATTATTTAATGAAGGTAGACAAAAGAAATTTTTTTAAAACAAATTTCTAAAATTAATTTAACAGGTTACCTTTAATAAAATTTTATTAAAAAGATTTGCCATCAAGACCTAATTAATCAAAACCTAACTGTCTTCTACTTTAAAAGAGTAATAAAAATTAAAATAGTTTTTATATTAGATAAAACTTTTTAATACGCAAAATCTATTTATAAAGCTCATAAATTTACTTATTTTTACCTTTCTACAGAATTTGGACCTTGCGAAGTTTTATTTAGGGCAACTCCATCTAGCCCAGTCACTGTCCGAGAGTCTGCGTGCCGGATCAGCGCCAGCCCACCACCCAGCGCCGCACCCAACACCACTCCCAGCCCGCTGTGTAGGATTCAAGTCCCCGCGGCGCTGCAGGCCGCCAACGCCATCGTGTTGCCGGAGGATTTGCCGGCCGAGCCTGCAGTGCCGCCCGAGCTGAACCAGGAGCCTCTGCATCTAGGTATTTTTAAGTTTTATTATTCATTTAAATCATCAAGATCATCATTATTTTTTTAGATTATCAGTTAATTTTATTTGTAAGTGTTTTTTCGTTACTTATATTCCAGACTCGCCATAAACGTGCATTTGGGTATGTATTTTGTGTTTTTCATGGTTGGCGCGGAAGCGCCACGGAGCGATTTAGCCATGCCAAAAATTATTAGCGAACGTGGGTCAATTTTGAAATTCATGTTCATCTCCTTCTTCTTCTTCTTCTTCTTCTTCTTTGTCTCTTCTTCTTCTTCTTCTTTGTCTCTTCTTCTTCTGATTTTTCTTTTTCTTGTTCTTCTTCTTCTGCTTTTTCTTCTTGTTCTTCTTCTTCTTCTTCTTAGTATAACGCTCAATTCTTAAAATCGATATTCCTCCTTCGTTACTGATTGATCAAAAATAAACATGGGCTCATTGGAAAGTAGAAAGAATTACGCAACTTTCTTAGAAGCCACTTTTTTATTTAGGCCCTTGTTATCGATTTATTGATCAAAATAAAAAATTGTAAAAATGGACAAATAAAAACTCCCAACCTCACAATAACAGGCTTTTGGCAACAATAAGAATTGTACAGAGCAGACAACGAACAGCCCCTCATAGAAACTGCACAAAAAAAGAAGAAGATGGTGCTTAGTTTTAATTGGTGGCGGAAACCGAACCAGTTCCCAGCGCTATCTACTTCAACCGCGCGGAAAACGGCGAAAACAACAAAGTATTTTGTTTTAATTCTTGCATTACTGATGACAATTTTAATTCAAAGCTTTATTTAAAAAAATAATGAAACCATCAGTGGTGCGGGAACGCCACGCGGCGGTTTAGCTCCACAACACGGTGCAAACTGTAATTAGAGAACGTTGGAAAATTTTTTTGTAATTCATGTTCATCTTCTTCTTTTTATTATTATAATTTTAACGCTCATTATCTTAAAATCAATATTCTTTCATCATTCATGCGGCAATTTAACCCTGCAATACAGCATCAACTATAATCAGAGAATCCGGATAAAATTTGTAATTTATGTTCATAATCTTTTTCTAATTTTTTTTATTTCGAAAAAATAATTGCAATCATTGGTGGCGCGGGAGCGCTCACTGCGATTTAGCCTCAGGGCACCGCGACAATTATAACTAAAGCACCTGGTAAATTTTTTAATTTATGTTTATCACCTTTTTCTTCTCTATTATTATTTATATTTTAAAAAATAAAATTCCAATCATTCGTGGTGCGGAGGTGCCACACTGCAATAAAGCTCACAGCACCGCGCCAACTATACTTAGAAAACGTGGGTAAATTTTGTAATTTATGTTCATCATCTTTTTTATTATTATTATTTTTATTTTAAAAATTATAATTGCAATCATTGGCGCACGTCATAGCACCAACTACACTTAGAAAACGTGGGTAAACTTTGTTTAAAGCGCCACTGCACCGCACTAACTATAATTAAACAAGTTGCGTAAAATTTGTAATTTAACTTCATCTTCTTCTTATTATTATTTTTATCTTTATGATAAATGATTTATTGGTGGCGTAGGAGCGCCAGACGGAGACTAAGCCCCACGTCCACGGAAACTACAATTGAAGAACGTGGTAAATTTAGTGTTATTTTCTTCTTCGATTTATTATTAATATATTATTCTTCAAACGCTTATATCTTAAAAACCAGTTACTAAAACTAGTTACCAGTTATTCCTCCCTCGTTACTAATTGATCAAAAAAACAAAACAAAACATGGGTTCTTTGTAAATCGTAGAAAATTGCGCCATAATTCTTAGGAACTACTTTTTATTGATAAATAATTAGTGTTCTATTGATAATACTAAAACTTTAAAAAAGTATATCTCGGCAATGGAAAAACTATAGTTTATTAGATTATTTTTTAACTTAATTCAAAAAAAAGTGGTAGGATAGCCTTTTTCCCTGGGCGTATGTTTAGACAGAAAAGATGTGGACTAGTCTGAGATGGACATTATGTGGACTATACCAAATTTGCATTTGGTTTGGCCAGTTGCTCACTGAATAAAAATTTCTACCATATGATAATGATTTGTTTATGCATTGATCTAATCACACAGCACTGTTGCATTTTTTAGTCTGATGAAATGTTAATTAAAAAAATCACACTCACAGCAATCTTTGACAAGCGCGAAATCCCCACTTTTCAAATTTATAGTTGTTTTTTACATATATAAATATAACATTCTAATCGAAAAAGTAGCGATTTTGCAATTGTCAAAGATTTCTGTGAGTATGATTTTTACAGTTGACATTTCATCAGACTAAAAAAAATCCAACAATGCTGTGTAATTAATGCTCAACATGTAAACAAATTATTATTATATGGTGTACTTTTTTTCAGTGGGAAGTTGGACAGACCAAATGTCTAAGATGGACTTTATGTAAACTATAGGAACTTTGCATTTTAGTAAATCATAGTTCACATCTTTACTGTCTAAACATACAGCCGGAGAAAAATGGCCCTTTTTCCTGCTCTATTCTTGGAGCATTTTTCAAGTCTAGTTTAAATTTAAAAAATTCTCTAAATTTTATAATCATCATTAATATCATCATTAATTTTAGAATGTGAGTTATTTTGATTTGTAAACAGAGGGTTGTTTTGTTTTGTTTACCCAAATTTCACACTTCCTGTAAAATAGGAATTGCTTTTTATCCTACACAATGTAAAAAATCACTAGTATAGACTTGTGCAGCATGATATGACAAAGGACAACCTTTTTTTGATTTTTATTGTAGTATGGTTGTGGTAAACTGTTTAATTTCCTTGATTGATTTTTTTTTTACTTTTTCTTTAATTTATTGTTTAATCCATTATTCCAATCCAACCCCATTTAATTTATTTATATTTACCGTTGCATAAGAAGTTATAAAAGCCCTCATACATAGGGATCAATTGGGAGCCGGTCCCTGACACTTTTCTTTTCTTTTCCTTTCTTCACTTTTCCCACCCCGGCCCCAGTAAAAATAATTTTCTCTACTCCGGCCGTCTGGCCCACTCCCTTTCTCTCTACTCTCTAATTTGCCCCCGTTGTTCCGTACTCATACCATTTCCTTTTTATTCGACCCATAAGTTTTAGCCTTTTTTCCATGTAATATATCTTACCATCTAAATGATAAAATATAACTTTTGGATTTTAGGATTTCAAATTTGAATATTAAAATTTTTAAGTTTTTTAAATCAGCTTGTTTTAAATTTTTTAATCCCTGGATTTCACTTAACTGAGAAGAAGATTTGAAAAGCGCGTTTGCAACTGTTATGCCCCTTAATTTTTTAGTTAGATAATTGTGCAAAAAATACTGAATATATCAAAACTGAACTACACATCATACTGAACGTTGAATTAGCAAAATAACACTGTATGTAAATCGACACTGGATGTAAATTATTTATTATTTTAGAGAAATTCATAAATTAAGTAAGAAGATATAATTTAGTGTTGTAGATAATCTTTTAGGCTTCCTCTGCCCAGAGCGTGGCTGTGGCAGGCAGTTCAGCTCGCGAAAAGGGATGCGAATCCACTGCACAAAAACACACAAGGTAACAATTTTATAATTAAGTTAAATTATATAATTAGATTTGATGAGTATAATAATTTTTATCTAAATGTTTTTTTAACTGCTCACAAAGTATTTTATTACTAAATATTACTAACTGTTTACTAAAAACTCTTTAGGCTCTTTAAGAAATACAACTAAACTTATATATAAACTGTGTAATGTGGTCTAAAGTGTCTGATTTGCTTTATTCCTGATTATATATCTGTTTACAAAACTTCTGCCACAGTGCTTGGTACCCTGGTGGTGTACAAAATTAGGTACCCTGGTGGTGTACAAAATTCTTATGTAAACGTTCATTATTTAAAGTCTTTCACCACAGAAGATAGCCAGCACAGGTTGTAAAATAAAATAACTCCAATAAGCAAAATATAACATATTTTTTGTCTGGTGATCAGACAAAAGCCTTTAATTTAAATATTCTCTCAGATAAATAGTAGAGTATCTAACTTAATTTTGGACAGGCCTTAATTTCAGTCACCAATTTAGGGTTTTAAGAAATTAGCTTATTTTTAAAACACAAAAGAACTAGCACAAAAGTAACTGGATTAATGTTGAATAAAGTGTTCTTGCAAAAGTTTTTTTATTTTTTTTTATTCTGCATTATCAACATTATCATACAAAAAATGAATTTTTTGTGATTTTCTTATTTTTACTTTTGTGTTATGTTATGTTATGTTATTGTGTTTAAACTGCATCAAATTTAGAACGATTCACAATATAACCTTAAAATATCTTCTATTTAAGGCTCAAAATTGTTAATTTTCATGTTTTGATATTTTTTTTAAAATCACTTTTCAAGGCGTTTAACTAACTGCGCATTTTAAGATTCCGTTAATTTTGGCCACCTTAAATTTTAGGTGAAAAAACCTGCGTTTTTTACTGTTTTAAATATTATCGTACTACCGTATTCATAAAGAATTTTTTTTTTGCTAGTTTAAATTTTTTTGACGTTTTTTAAGCAAAAAATAAAAATTCAACAAAAAATACAGGTTATTAAAACTTGTTTTTTTAAGGTTTTGACATAATTATTTAAAGTCTTGCTAATAGCTATAAAAGTTTGCAAACGGAAAAAAATTAAGTTATACGTACCAATAACAATACCTATAGATAAATTTGCAACCTTTTGAAATTTTTATTGTTCAGTGTGGCAATAGTTATGGCCAGTTTTTTGTAGGTGGCCGAAGTTAATGGCTCGACCCTTAATTTCGGCCACTATAAAAACACAATTTTAAACCTCCACTGATCTTTATGCGTAACAGAAATTTTAAAATTTTGCAGTGGAATAAAAAAATAGCTATCATCTGGTTTTTGACCAAATTTTGGGTCGATTGGAAAAACCAGAAAAAACTTATCCAAAAAAATAAAAAAAGGTGGCCGAAATTAAATCAGTTACCCTTATATCACATTTATAATATTTCACAGTAATGTTTTTTTTTGTGTTTAGGAGCGGGGTGAAATCGAAACCAGGGTGCAAAACCAACGGTAAGTTGTTAGAAAACTTAAAGCTAATTTTAAATGTTTTTATATTATAGGTAAAATTCGTAGCTGAGAACGCAGGCGTGGTTTATTTTTCGCCTTTTTTATGAAAACAAAACACATCATTTTACATGTTATATGTTTAAAATCGATTTTGGTTAAGATTGTTTAGTGGCAAGTCGACATTTAACCTTGCCGTGAAATACCTTGCAATGTAAATTCAATGTAAATATATATTTTTAAGACCCTTAGCCCCCTGGCAGACGCCTTGCATCCGCCTGGTGCCGCTTTGCAGCGCAATGTGCTCCATTTATACAACAATGAAAATCCTTGGAGTTCTGGCGCCCTCCTTTCAAAAATCCTGGCACAGGCCCTGTTAGAATTTGTCTAAACCTTAAGAGGTTAATGAAAATGACACCCTCTTTTTTCTTAGTTAAAACTACTTAAACACATTAAACACTTAATTGTTGTTAATTAATTTTATTACTATTTGCAAATCTTTTTGCATTGTTGTAAAATTGGTTTTACAATATCTTGCAGGTTTGATATGTTAAAGTCAAGTTAAAACTTGTTTGTTTTTTTTAAATTTATACTTGTATTTTTTTAGAGTGGTTCGGGCGCCGGCTGGTCGACTGGTCCGTCCTGGCCGTGTGGACAGACGCAGGCGAGGGTACAGAAGGGATACTCCCTGTGCTGTGTGCCAGAGGAAATTTGTGGGTAAGTGTGATGTAGACTAAAGTGTTAAAGTTGAGGTTTATTAAATATAATTTAATATTAAATGAATAATATTATTAATAAATTGTGTTATTTATTAATGTTTTAGGCATGAAGGGTCTGCTCATACATTGGACGAAAGTCCATGTATAATGCCCGCTGCTGTAAGTGCTGCTGCTGCTGTTTCTGTGCGGTGTGTTTTAATTAGGCGGTATTTTCTTTGTGGTAAGTATAAAATAACTTTTTTAAATAACAAAATTTTGAATATTTTGCATGTTATTTGTTGTTTTTAAAACCAAAAATTCAAAAAGATTGTAAATTGTTCTTATTTGTATTATTTACTGCAAGTTTTCATGTAAATCTTAAAAAGTTTTTAGTACAAAACCTGGGGTTGTATGTTCAAGGTTTAATTCAAATTTAGTTAATCTGAGATTAGTAATATTCTCCACACTGTAAACATATTAGCAGTATTATTTGGAAAATCTAGCTTAATTGAATGACCAACCCATTAAGCTAGATTAACCAATTAACACTGCTAATTCGTTTACCGCAGACCTGTGCACTGCCCCGGGGGGTTTTATTTGGGG
Organism: Microlaimidae sp. YZB2_3; assembly: GCA_030248175.1. Classification (NCBI taxonomy): domain Eukaryota; kingdom Metazoa; phylum Nematoda; class Chromadorea; order Desmodorida; family Microlaimidae; species Microlaimidae sp. YZB2_3. The sequence goes on along the minus strand of JASAMX010009108.1, from coordinate 12,252 downwards.
GGAATTCCAAAATGGAGGGCATGGGGAGGAATATTTTGACAAGTTAACTTAAAGAAAATTTCAAATATATGGCAAAAATTTAATTTAAAGGTTTTGCTTTTAAGTTTCTTAGGGTAATTAAGTTTTTGCAGTGTATGGTTTAGGTCGTGTATGAATTTTATCATAAAATAATCAAATTTAATAAAATTTTTTTAAAGAATGTCAAAATCGTTTTTAGACTGAATCATTTCCTAATTCCATTGTTTTCTTTGTCTACTTTGACAACCTTGGACTACCGCTACAAGTACAGAGTGAAAGAATATGACGACCTCAGACTGATTGAGCATAGCGCCGCATAGTGGTAAAAAAACTAAGGATTGGTGGTCTCACCACCAAGCCCCGCCTCCTCCGCTTTGGAGCCAATCATCGACTCTTCCGTTCCTTCTCAGCCATTCAGTGACTGTTGCGCTTCCTTGCAGCCAATGAGACCGGAATGGACATACCCGGATTGACATGGAAGAGGGGGTGAGGGAGTTTTTCTCCACCGCCTGTGGGAAAACAGACCCCTGAATAAAGCCAAGCGGGAAGTGGCCGGCCCTGTGGAAGAAGAGAAAGGGCAAATTATTTCCGACGTGGAGGCAAAGACGATGGCGACCATGCGCGGACAGTACATGTCACTGTACCTCCTGGCTAGTCGCTCATTTGTGGATGTCCTGTGGGAAGACCAAGTGAGGATTTTTTGTCCTTCCAGTTTAAAGTTATCGATTTGGTTGCTCTACAATAGAAATGTTTATAATACTTGACAAAAACCAAAAATTAGAAATTAGTACTTTAAAGGTGACAAGGTTACCACCCCTTCCCCCAATTTTGGAAAAATGAAGAAAAAAATGTTTTTAAAATGTTTTCTAACTGCCTTGAAAATTAGGTTTTAAGGTCAAAATGAACGTTTTAAGCAATTAAAAGCTCAAAAATGCAATAAAAACACTGGTTATAACCCCCATGCCCTGCCCACCTATGGTACCTAGTAGTTTACTATATGTTTTTGCAAAATAATGATTAAAACTGAATTTACAGTATTACTTTAAAGCTTAAAGGTACAGATTCAAACTTTTTGCCTTAGATTTTTTTTTGTCTTGACTTTTTTTAAACACTTTACCCTTGCCCCCAATAGTTTTTTTTCTTAGGAATATCCTTGTATAATTTATATTTTTTTGTTTGGGAATGGGAAAACGGAATCTGCGCCAAGGAACTGATGTATCTTCTGGTCCAAATAGACTCCGGGTCCCGTGACTATATCCCCAAGATGTACGTTTTGCTCCACAGACGGCTAACAGAAGGGCTGGACGAGAACCTAAAGGTTTGTTTGTTTGCTTGTTTGATCTTACGTTTTTATTTGCTTTCCCTGTCATTGACAATGGGTGAAATGGGCAATACTAGTCTACGCTTTTTTGCAATTATAGTGTTGGAAAAGGTATATACTTTGAAAAATATTGACATTGGTTTCATTTTTAATTATGGTTTTACAGGAAGCATGTTCTTGGGAAAATTACTTTTAGCCAAATAATCTCCAATAGATGAAAGATCTATTTTTGCACTAATTGGCTTAAAGTGATTCTTTAACGTTATAACTCTGTAAAGAATATTAACACCAAATAATTTCCATTTAAATAGGAGGGATTTGACTATCATGAAGTACGCAAAAAGTATGGCACCATTTTTGACCTAATTTGACCTAATTTGACCTAATTCATCGCCAATTTTGTTTGCAGTTTTTAGCCTATTTTAATGCTTTTTAAGCCATTTTAGACCTATTTTTACTTTATTTTAACCTTTTTTGCACTTGTTTTTTTTCTTTTTTTTCTCTTTTTTTCTTCTTTATTGTTCTCTTTTTCTCCTATTTGCCCCCGTTTTATTGCCCCCCCCCTTTCAAATAAAAATTTGCCCCCGTGCCTCCCTCCCGTTTTGGAATTGCCCCCCCCAAATAAAACCCCCGGTGGACGCAATGCACAGGTCTGGGTGTGAATAGTGTAGACCTTGTTTTGCTTGCATTTGTGTTTATTGGTTCTGGTTATTATTTGATTGTCTCCAACATTGTCTGCGTTTATTCCGTTTTGTACCAAAGATTAATTATTAATTAGTAGACATTAGTGATGGGCGGAACTGCGGAATCCCTGAAACACTGGAACCTGAACCAGGACCGAAATTGAGATTTTTTAAAAATTCTGAATGGAACAGGAAACGGAAGCGGATTTCCAAATTTTGCCCAGAATCCAAACTGTCTACAACACTGCAAAATCTATGGAACGCTGGAACCGGAACCAGAACCGGAATTGAGATTTTCCAAAAATCCGGAACAGGAACTGGAATTAAGATTTCCCAAAAATCTGGAAAATGAAGCAAAACTGGAACTCCAAATTTTACCCAGAACATCCGGAACCCAAAACCGAAACTGCCCATCACTAGTAGACATTAGTGAAGAGTGGCACGCAAGCTTTTTTTGCCAGATTTTTTTTCATTGTTACATTGATAATTCGCTTTTATACTTTTTTGTTTGGTAACTCTTTTTAACTGTCACAGTACAAAAAATATATTATTTTAGCTCATCTTAAAAAATTTTAAAAGGGGAATTATTTTCTCTGTATACGATAAGCACGTGGCGATAAACACGATAAACACGTGGCAGATCATTTATATTTTTTTAAACAAAAAAATTTATTAAATTTCTTTTTTTTTAATTGGGTAAAAAGTTTGCGAAATCTCTAAGTTAATTAACCGAACCTTCCAGCAACAATACAACAATAGTTAACCGAACCTTCCAGCAACAATGCAGTGTTGACGCAGGTTTTTAGGCTGTTGTTTCGTTGTTATTCTACGACATAAAAGGCACAATCAGTATAAAACCGACTTGAATCTGATTCATACATAAGTCATAACGTTTATAGTATTTAAGCGTTAAAAAAGTCACAGTTTACGTCATGAGTATTTATGACGATTCTAATTCATTCTGTCATGGTAGGAACAATATATTAATATAAACATAGCCGATATAAGTAACATTACTACTTTAGCATCTGCTTGCAATAGGCTTTTAACATTAAAAGAATTTTAAATAATTACAACAAAAACAGTAGCACCACGGGAAGAAAATAGTTTTTATGTTAGGGTATGGTGGTGGGTGGAAATATTATGTAGTTTATACAAAATGCTGATTTTTATTGATATAAAAAATAACTTTCACAAAAAATACCACTATACACAGCAAGTCACTATTTTTATTTGTATGTTTACATTTCCTGACATGATTAAATTCATACAATAATATTTTATTTCCTGACATGAATAATAAACTATTAACCTTAAGTTCAAGTCTTGTCTTGTAACCGGCGGCCGTGAAAATTATCTTTTAAATTTGCATATATGTTTTGATCGACTACACACTTTGTCAAATCACAAAATCGTGATTATCAATCCATTCTCCGCTGTCAGTTATATATATGTTCGTTAAAAGACCAGCAAACTTAAGACCCGTGTTATTGGCTGTGCTTCGCTGTATAATCTTGGGTATATGCTAACTGTAAATCCTATTTACCTTTACCGCACAAATGTTAAATTAAAAAAATCGCTACCACTTAATTTTCCGTTACAAGTTCTATCTATATATGTCTTGAATTTTAAGTCATTTAAATTTTCTTCAGCCCAGTTATAAATGTTTTAAATAAAATTTGCATATACATCATGATCGACCGCACAATCAAGTTTTCAGATCCTCAAAATCGTGATAATCAATCGATTCTCCGTTGTCAGTTGTATTTATGTTCCGAGTTTCAAGTTACATAAATTTTATTTGGCCGAGTTATAACTGTTTTAAATAAAATTTGCATATTCGTTATGATCGACCGCACAATTCGTTAAATCACAAAATCGTGATTATCAATCGATTTTCCGTTGTCAGTTGTATTTATGTTCCGAATTTCAAGTCATATAGATTTTATTTGTTTGGGTTCTAATTTTTTAAAATAAAATTTGCATATATGTCATGATCAATTTGTAAGATTACAAAATCGTGATTAACTGTCAATCCTTAGTTGTCAGTTGTATCTTTGTTCCGAATTTCAAGTCATATAGATGTTATTCAACCGAGTTATAATTGTTTTAAGTAAAATTTGCATACGTCATGATCGACCGCACAAATTGTCAAATCACAAATTTATGATTATCAATCGATTCTCCGTTGTCAATTGTATATATGTTTCAAACTTCAACTTATATAGAGGTGATTTGGCCGAGTTATTCAAAATCAAAGAACGCGTTAGGAAGTTACTCACTTACTCACTCACTTACTTACTCATCTGAATATAATACCGGGCGGCAAAGGCAGCCGGAATTAATTCGGTTGTAAAAACTTACTTTTAGTTGTTATGATAATAATCAAAACAAATTATAGACCCATAAAGTCTAATATCCGTGGCGTTGTGCACCATTAATGACAGAGTTTCCGCCCTTCAAAATAGAAAGTATGTCGACTGCGCATATATAGATTTCCAAAAAGCATTTGACTCCGTTTCTCATAATAAACTTTTAACTAAATTACCCGCCTATGGTATTAATGGGGAACTCATTTTTTGGATATCCGAGTTTCTAAATTCACAAAGACAATGTGTTATTAAAAGCTTTTCGCACCAAAAATAAAAATGTATTAATTTTAGCTTTTAAAACGTATATTAGGCCTTTGCTAGAGTACCAAACGCCCGTCTGGAACCCTTTTCTTTTAAAAGATAAAGAGTCTGGAAAAAAATTTTGCGCTATTTTTCTCGAAGACTATTTTTAAGGTGTAATTTACCTTACAGTAGTTACCCAAACCGCGTAAATCTTCTTGGTTTAGAAATGTTGGGGATAGGGATGCATTGATACGGGAGGATAGAGCCCTCAAATGAGGTCAAAGGGCAGAACAGCAGCAACGGGTCCTTTCAGGACGACTTTAAAGGGGCTGAATACCACCCTGCCCCTCAGGAGAAAATTTTAAATTTAAAACTGTAAAACACCAAGACAACCCAGAACACATACCGCAAAACACTTGATTTAACTAGCATTTGAATTTCAGATAAAATTAGGGTTTTCAATTAAAAAATAAATGTAAAGTCTCATGGCGTGTAAAAATGACAGTGGATATAAACAATCATATTTCAACTACAAATGTTTTATTGAATAAGTCAAACTCCAACGATGTTTTTCTTGATTTTATAGATTTATCAAGTTTTATTTCAATTTTTAGCGAAAAGAGCTATACTTAATTAAAAAACAAAAATCTCTTAATACTAACACTAAAAGTCATATACCTTTTGTATAATTAAATTTAAATACAAAAGGCGTTTTGTAAAAAATGTAATATTGAAGACTGACATTTTTAATATTTATTATCAATTTAGTTAATTTAAATTTAAATTTAGGATAAATGTTTATGTTTAAAGCAATTTAAACTAATTTTTGTATATAAAAATATGCTTTAAAATAGAAAAATAACCGTTTTTATGTAAGAAAAAAAATTGAATAGAAATAGAATAAAAAAAAATTAGAATAAATACTTGTATGTTCTTATGATATTGATATAATTAGCATTTTTACGTATTTTTAATAGAATCTCAACATGTCACATGAAAAAAAATTGTTGTGATTATGAATTTTTATTATTTAAACTTCCCAGGGTAAAATTAAGTTTATTATAAAAACATTTTTTTAGCTTTTTGCACAAAAAATGATATTGAATATTGAATAAACATTAAAGGAGCATTGTCGCATATCAAATTCCTATAACGCCTTGAATAAACTAATCTTAATACAAAACTTTTAATCTACCTCGACCAATTCGACAACATTTAAAAATTTCAATTTAATCGGTTCAGTAACAAAAAAGTTATATGATCCTACGTTATAGGTATTTAAATTTTGACAGTATGTTCTTTAAGTAATTATATCTCGCGAACGAAGCCACCAATTTTGGTAGAAAGTGTGTAAAAACTAAAAAGAAAATTTTTTCACACATCAATGTAATTCTTTTATGGAATGGACCCTTTTGATTAATTGAAAAATTATTACCTTGTGCTCCGAAATCTTGTAACATTTTTTCGTCGAAATATTTAACAAAGCTAAGAATAAAGCTTTTTATAGGACGAGTTTTTACTAAGCAAATTTTAGTGCAAAAATATATAAAAAACCAACGTATTTTTATGTTCATTTTGAAACCTTGATTAAAAATTTTTATAAAGTCTTTGTCAAGATAATAGTGTTGTAGTGAAAAAAAACCTGCGACTTTTACCTTAAAACGGTCGGCAAATTTTTGGCATAAGAAAAAATGCTGAATTTAAGTCTCTTATGAAAATTTTTATTTAAATGGAAAAGTGTGAATTTTAAAATTTTAAAATGTTTTTTTCAATAGAGTTTTCAACCAAAAAACGCAAAAAATATGATTTTATTATATACCTGTACTGTTTATTGAACAGTTTTTCGCTTTCCATGTTTCACAAACAATGGGATAACAATCTTAGGGTTTTTTTGAAGAAAACACCAATATTTAGGGAAATCATTTCATAAAATCAAAATAAATCAGGATGTAAAAATAAAGATAACAACATGACGCCTGTTTTTTATGTTTTCATAACAAAACTTTTTGCAGTGAAGAAGGCATTGGTCCAGGATAAAATGATTAAAAAAATCCCTATTTTGGCCATTTTAAATGGTCTAAAGGTAAAAAATTGTTTAAGGCTTAGAACGCAGAATAAAGTTTGGTTAAAAAATAGTTGAAATCAAAGAGAAAAATTTTTTTACTGCATTTTTAAGTGTTTATTACACACATTCTTTTTAAAGAAAATTTAATTTTTTTGAATCAAAGTGCAAAACCAAAAGATAAAACCATGGGTAAAACATTATGCAATTTATCAAAAAATCTTTAAGTCATGTATAAAGAAAGAGTGGCGTCCATATAAGCCATTGAATAAAATGCCTTTTGAATAGTTTTAGAAATGACACGTTTCTTTGAGTTATGTCATCATAATGACCTATTTTTCATTAATTCGCGTGAATTTAAATAGATATTTATTTACATGAATTTAGGTAAATTGAATTGTTCCATTGTTAAATTAAAACAGACTCTTTATTATAACTGGCGTGAATTAACAGAAGAATATGACTTTAAAATAAAAATGTCATTTAAATGGACTGAAATAATGTTGTTATAATCGCATATTATAATAAGGCTTCTTATTCAGGATTTAAACATCTTTTGGTAAAGTATAATATATTTTTTAATTTTTATTGTCAAGCTCACAATTAAGCTAATTAGTCTGGGCTAATTGTGAGCTTGAGCCTGAGATTTATTGTGAGATTGAGTTTGAGCTTAGTACTCAAAATTAAATATATGTGAGTACCAATTGGTATTTAGCATTTGTGAGCAGCTCAATGCATCCCTAGTTGGGGAGCAGTAGGACCAAAAATGATTGATTGTTTTGTCATAAAATTTGGAATAATTTAGTTGACGTTAATGAGGAAACGTTTTTTGATGCTAAAATTGACTCTAAGACTTGGAATAATGGCATAAAGCTGTCAATCAAAAACCCAGCCAAACACTTGGCGTTTTAATGCTTGTAAATTTTTATTTGGAAACTTCTAATTTTTGGGATTTTTTCTCTCATAGTTTTATTTGGATTTTTCAGGTGAGACTGCTCTGGTACGAACTGGGCGAGCATCGAGTACCTGTGGAATCTGCGAAAACTCATCTCCTAAGTCGGCTGCGACGGCAACAGCGATGGTCTCTCCGACCTGGACGCCGAAAATCAGGGAATCTATTCGCCCACAAAGCACGAATTTCACAATTTGGAGGCTTTGAGGTTGGAATTTTAGGATTGCGTGTTTGGTTTTATGTGGATTATTTAGTTTTGTTAATTTTAGTTTGTATATTATTAATATTTGGCAATTAATTAATTATTCTAATTGATGAATTAACTATTAATTAAATAGGTAAATAATTATTTATTGTAGGTATTTTGAATACAATTTTATTGAAGAATCCAAGGTGGCTGAGGTAATAGCGCCATTAAAACTACTGGAATCGCTATTGGTTTTGAAACTACTGGAACACCTCATAACCACCATTCAGTTTGTAGAATGGAACTGAAGCACTTGGTCCGCATGTGTCTCCACTGCAACGATCTTCTCAGCGTTAATCTGAAAAGATTCACGGGTGGTCATGATGGAGCAGGTGAATGAAGTTTGTTGTTTTTCTATTTTATTAATATTTTAGAAAAATACATATGATAATAGTAGTGATGGGTGGAACTGCGGAACGCCCTGAAAACCTTAGCGGTTTTTTAATGCCAAATCGACGCCACTGGCACCTAGAATTTCTATTTTTTTAATTTTTAGTTATAAAACGAAAAAATTGACTAAAAAGTCATCCAAAAAAATACATAATACTAAAAAAATTAAATTATCTTAGCCCCATTTGTTGACATGGAAAAATTTTTTTGTTATTGGCGACAAGATTTCTGCGCTGGCACCTAAAATTTGAAGGCAAGGCACCAACTGGCGCCTAGGCGCCGGGGAAAAAAAAACAGGAAACACCGGAACCGGAATCGAGATTTTCCAAAAATGTGGACCAGAAACTATAATTGAAATTTTAAATTTTGCCCAGAACATCCAAAACCCTAAACCGGAAACTGCCTATAAAACTGCAAAACCCCGCAACACCCGAACCAGAACCTAAATTGAAATTTTCCAAAAATCCAGAACAGGAACCGGAATCAGAATTCCAAATTTTGCCCGGAACATCTGGAACCTGAACCGGAATAGCCCTTCATTAGTAGAAATTAGTGAAGAGCAGCACGCAAACTTCCTTGCCAGATTTTTTTTATTGTTACATGGATAAATGCGTTTTTTTAACTTTTTTGTTTGGTAAATTTTTTTAACTGCCACAGTACAAAGAAAAATATTATATTTTTAGTTCATCAATATCCACAGCCGATCTAAGTAACATGACTACTTTAGCATCTACTTGTAATAGGCTTTTAGCATTAAAAAAATTTTAAATAATTACAACAAAAACAGTAGCATCATGGGAAAAGAATAGTTTTTATGCTAGGGTATGGTGGTGGGTGGAAATATTATGTTGTTTATAAAAAATGCTGATTTTTATCGATATAAAAAACAACTTTAACAAAAAATACCTTTATACACAGCAAGTTGCTATTTTTATTTGTAAGTTCACATTTTCTGACATGATAAAACTCATGCACATTATAAACTATTAACCTTAATTTGTGCTTTTCCTTAGCAGAACTTAAAACTAGTTTAAGTCTTGTCTTGTAATCCGACGGCCGTGAAGATTATCTTTGAATTTGCATATATCTCTTGATTGACTGCACATATTGTCAAATCACAATATCGTGATTATCAATACATTCTCCGTTGTCAGTTATATATATGTTCGTTAAAAGACCAACAAACCTAAGACCCGTGTTATTGGCTGTGCTTCGTGGTATAAGCTTGCTAACTAACTTGCTAATAAGCTTACTAAATCCTATTTACCTTAAATCAAAATACATCGCTATCAATTGATTCTCTATTACAAGTTTTATCTATTTATGTCCTGAATTTCAAGTCATATAAATTTTCTTCAACCGAGTCATAATTGTTTTAAATAAAATTGGCATATACGTCATGATCGACCGCACAATATTTTAGATTACAAAATCGTGATTATCAATCAATTCTCCGTTGTCAGTTATATCTATATTCTGAATTTCAAGTCATATAGATTTTATTTGGTCAAGTTATAATTGTTTTAAATAAAATTTGCATATACATCCATGATCGACCGCATAATCAAATTGTCAGATCACAAAATGGTGATAATCAATCGATTCTCCGTTGTCAGTTGTATTTATGTTCCAAATTTCAAGTGATATAAATTTTATTTGGCTGAGTTATAACTGTTTTAAATAAAATTTGTATATACAATATGATCAACCGGACAATTTGTCAGATCACAAAATCACGATTGTCAATCAATTCTCTGTTGTCAGTTGTATCTATGTTTGGAATTTGAATTCATATAGATTTTATTTTGTCGAATTATAATTGTTTTAAACAGAATTTGCATATACGTCATGATTGACCGCACAATTTGTCAGATCACAAAATCATGATAATCAATCGATTCTCCGTTGTCAGTTGTATTTATGCTTAAATTTCAAGTTATACAGATTTTATTTCGTTGAGTTATAATTGTTTTAAATAAAATTTGCATACACGTCATGATCGACCGCACAATCAAGTTGTTAGATCACAAAATCGTGATAATCAATCGATTCCCTGGTGTCAGTTGTATACATGTTCTAAATGTCAACTTATATAAAGCTGATTTGGCCGAGTTATAAGTGTTTTAAATAAAATTTGCATATACATTATGATTGACCGCAAAATTTGTCAGATCACAAAATCGTGTTTATTAATCAATTTTCCGTTGTCAGTTGTATCTATGTTCTGAATTTCAAGTCATATAGATTTTATTTGGTAGAGTTATAATTGTTTTAAATAAAATTTGCATATAAGTCATGATCCACCGCACAATCAAGTTGTCAGATCCTCAAAATCGTGACAATCAATCGATTCTCCGTTGTCAGTTGTATTTATGTTCCAAATTTCAAGTTATATAGATTTTATTTGGCCAAGTTATAACTGTTTTAAATAAAATTTGTATATTTGTTATGATCGACCGCACAATTTGTTAAATCACAAAATCGTGATTATCAATCGATTTTCCATTGTCAGTTGTATCTATGTTCTGAATTTCAATTCATAAAGATTTTATTTTGTTTAGTTATAATTGTTTTAAACAAAATTTGCATATACGTCATGATCGACCGCACAATTTGTCATATCACAAAATCGTGATAATCAATCGATTCTCCGTTGTCAGTTGTATTTGTGAATTAAAAGTTAAAATTGTTATAAATAAAAATTTGCATACGTCATGATTGACCGCACAATTTGTCAGATTAGAAAATCCGGATTATAAATCGATGTTCTCAGTAGTATATATGTTCTAAGTGTCAACTTGTTTAGAGTTGATTTGTCCGGGTTATAATTGTTGTAAATAAAATTTGCATATACATCATGATTGACCACACAATTTGTCAGATCAAAGAATCGTGATTATTAATCAATTCTCCGTTGTCAGTTGTATCTATGTACCGAATTTGAAGTCATATAATTTTTATTTGGCTGAGTTAAAATTTTTTAAAATAAAATTTGCATATATGTCATGATTGACCGCACAATTTGTCAGATCACAAAATCGTGATTATCAGTCAATTTTTAGTTGTCAGTTGTATTCATGTTCCGAATTTCAAGTCTATTCGACCAAATTATAATTGCTTTAAATAAAATTTACATACGTCATGATTGACCGCACAAATTGTCAAATCACAAATTTGTGAATTATCAATCGATTCTCTTTTGTCAATTGTATATATGCACTAAATTTCAACTTATATAGAGGTGATTCGGCTGAATTATTACGCCTAAGAATTTTTTTAGCTTTAAAATGTCATATAATATTTGTGATCACATCATAAATGTTTTGCTCCATGCTATAGGTTGTCGGAGGAGCAGCACCAAAACAAGGCTTCAAAATGAAGGTGGGAATATGGCTAAAAGAATGCCGCAAGGGCGGGTTATTAGAAAGGCGCGGGCCCGTTATTAGACATAAATGCGGGCGTCCCTTTATGCGCGCGGTGTCTATTGATGCCCAAGGGATTTCTTCTGTTAAGAACAAACGATTTTGACCAGGGTGTAAAACTCAAAGAAAGCATTAGGAAGTTACTCACTTACTTATTCACTTACTTACTCATCTATATATAGTACCGGGCTGCCCACAGCTGTCGGAATTAATTTGGTTTTAAAAACTTACTTTTATTGGTTATGATAATAATCAAAACAAATTATAGACGCATAAAGTCTAACATCCGTGGCGTGTCGAGTTATGGAAAGCCTTGTTTATGACACTTTAATTAATTTTCTTTACAAAAATAAAGCTATATCCAAAGACCAATTTGGCTTTTTATCAAAAAAATCAACTGGTCTTCAATTATTGTGCACCATTAATGACTGGGTTTCCTCCCTTCGAAATAGACAGTATGTCGACTGCGCATATATAAATTTCCAAAAAGCATTTGATTCCGTTTCTCATAATAAACTTTTAACTAAATTACCCGCCTATGG